>JAOTQJ010188876.1:0-21841 GCA_025642045.1 Solanum sejunctum | reverse complement strand
GTCAATTCCAGTTGTAAATGAGTTTCTTGATGTCTTTCTAAGTGACCTTCTTGGTGTCCCTCCAAAAGGGAGATAGACTTTGGCATAGATCTCCTCACCGACACTCAACCTACCTCCATTCCCCCTTACCGTATGGCCCGGCGAAGTTGAAAAAGTTAACAGAACAATTGAAAGATTTGTTAGAAAAGGGATTTATTAGACCTGGGGTATTCTGGTGTTGTTTGTGAAAAAGAAGGATGGGTCACTTAGAATATGCATTGATTACTGGCAACTCAATAGGGTCACTAAAAAGAATAGGTATCCTCTTCCGAGAATTGATGACTTGTTTGAGCAATTGCAAAGGGCCAGCTTTTTCTCTAAGATTATTCTTTGATTTGGGTGCCATCAAGTGAGGGAGAGGGAGTGTGATATTCCAAAGATAGCCTTCTGGATTAGATATGGGCACTATAAATTTGTGGTGATGTCCTTTGGGTTGACTAATGCACTGGCCATCTTCATGGACCTAATGAATAGGGTTTTCAAACCTACCTTGATTCCTTTGTTGTGGTCTTCATTAATGATATTTTGATCTATTCACATAGTAGGGAGGAGCATATGGGTCATTTAAGGGTGGTTAAAGATTAAAGGAGGAGAGATTGTATGCTAAGTATGACAAGTGTGAGTTTTGATTAAAGGAGGTTGCACGCTTGGGTCATGTGGTGTCAAGAGATGGCATTAAAGTGGATCCTAAGAAGACCGATGTGATTAGGAATTGGCCTAGACCATTGACCCGTCGGATATTAGGAGTTTCTTGGGCCTTACGGGTTACTATATGAGGTTCATAAATGGGTTCTTCTCCATTGCTTCCCTTATGAAAAAATTGACTCAAAAGAGGGTTAAGCTTGAATGGACCAATGAGTGTGAGAAAATCTTCCAAATATTAAAATATAGGCTTGTGTTCGATCTTATATTGTAACTACCGGAAGGGCTTGAGGGTTTTGTTCTATATTTTGATGCATCTAGAGTTGGTTTGGGTTGTGTGCTAATGCAAAATGGTAAGGTCATAGCCTATGCTTCTAGGCAACTCAAAGTGCATGAAAAGGACTACCCTACCCATGATCTTGAATTGGCTGCCGTGGTGTTTACATTAAAGATTTGGCATCATTATTTGTATGGGGTGCATATTGTTGTCTTCACTTATCATAAGAGCCTCCAATATGTCTTCACAAAAAAAAAATCTCAACTTGAGACAAAGAAGGTGGCTAGTCCTTCTTAAGTACTATGACATGAGTGTGCATTAACATTCGGGTAAGGCAAATGTTGTTGTGGATGCTTTTAGTTAGGTATCTATGGGTAGCCTAGCTCATGTGGATAGCGGCGATAGGGAGGTGGCTTTGGAGGTGCATACACTGGCTAGATTGGGGGTGAGGTTGGAGGATGTGGGTAATGGTGTTGTTGTTGTTGATGGTTCTAAATATTCTTTGGTTGATGAGGTGATAGCAATCAAGATCTACACTCTTCCTTCCTTGAATTGAAGGCCTTGGAGAAAGAGGGCAAAATAGAGGTTTTCTCCCAAGGGAGAGATGGGGCCCTTAGATACCAAGGTAGGGTGTGTATGCCATGTGTTGATGGTTTGAGGAAGAGAATTCTTGATGAGGCTCATAATTCCACTTATTCTATCCACCCTGGTTCTACCAGAATGTATAGAGACTTAAGGGATGTGTATTGGTGGGGAGGCATGAAGAGGAACATTGCTAAATTTGTTTTCGGATGCAATAATTGTCGACAAGTTAAAGCCTAACATCAAAGGCCCGGTAGCCTAATCCAAGACACAGAGATTCGTACTTGGAATTGGGAGGTGATTAATATGGATTTCGTGGTTCGGTTGCCCAAGAGTAGAAAAGGTTTTGATTCCATATGGGTAATGGTTGATAGGATGACGAAATTAGCTCACTTTCTATCGATCAAAACAACATATGAGGCTGAAGAGTATGCAAGTTATATATCCATGAGTTAGTGAGGTTACATGGGGTTCCTTTATCCATCATATCGGATCGGGGTGCACAATTCACTTCATATTTTTGGAGGTCTTTTCAAATAGATCTTGGTACCAAAGTTCACCTTAGTACGACCTTCCACCCTTAAACGGATGGCCAAGCTGAAAGGATAATTCAAACACTTGAAGATATGCTTAGGGCTTATGTCTTGGAGGTTAAAGGTAGTTGGGATGACCATCTTCCATTGATTGAATTTGCCTACAATAATAGCTATCACTCTAGCATCGGAATGGCTCCATGTGAGGCTCTTTATGGGAGACATTGTAGATCGCCGGTGGCTTTGTTTGAGGTTGGAGAGGTGGCTTTGTTGAGACCGAATCTGGTTATGGAGACTCTTTTGAAGGTTAAGATGATTAATGAGAGGTTTAGGATAGCCCAAAGTTGACAAAAATCCTATGTCGATGTAAGAAGAAGAGACCTAGAATTTCAAGTGGGTGATTGGGTCTATTTGAAAGTTTCTCCAATAAAAGGTGTTGTCCGTTTTGGTAGAAAAGGGAAGTTGAGTACAAGGTATGTTGGTCCTTATGAGGTTATAAATAGGGTTGGCAAGGTAGCTTATGAGTTGAAGTTGCCTAGTGAAATGAATTTGGTGCATCCAGTAATCCATGTTTCTATGTTGAGAAAGTGTGTTGGTGATCTTATTGCCCTTGTGCCTCTTGATGTGGTGGGTGTTGTTGAGGATAACTTGACTTATGAGGATGTTCTGATTCATATCTTAGATAGGCAACTAAAGAGATTGAGAACAAGGAGGTGGCATCCGTTAAGGTCCTTTGGAGGAACCAACAAGTCGAAGGTGCTACTTGGGAGGCTGAAGCGGATATGCAAAAGCGATATCCTTATCTTTTCCACTCCACTCAAGCCTAAGGTACTAATTCTAAGTCCATTACGTGATATCAAGTCTTATATGTTAGTCCCTATATCATTCATGTGCATTAATGTTTAAGTTGGCAAATTATGATGATTTTACACCTATGTTGAAATTTTTAAAGTAATGTTTAAATGTAATATTGCATCCATTTTGGGGATGACTTTCTCGTGATTATTCTTGTCTTGTATGTCTCTCCTATATTCAGGAACGAATTTCCCCAAGGGGAAGATATTGAAACAACCCCAAAAATTGCCTAAAAATGTGCCTTGAAAGTGTCCAAAATTTTGTTTTCCATATATCTAAACATTTATTAGTTATTTTGAAAATCCAACTTTGGAATCTTGTTTAATGGGTCCAAATTAAGGGTATAAGGGTCTAACCTTGATTTTAAAGCAAAGGAATCGATTTACGAATTTGCACTTGGTGCAATTTCCAGTGATGGTCCACGGAGAGGTGTAATTTTGGCACTGTTTTTCTTAGTTTGTCCAGATTTTTCTAAGTATTGGTCCTGAAACGTGTTTTTACTTATACTTAGCCTTATTTCACCCTCATATCACCCTAAACATTTTCCTATACTCACCAAGACACTTAGCCAAATATTTGCTCCTAAATTCAAATCCAAACTCAAGACCAATCTTAAGGATTTTATCAAGGATCTCACTTAAGCTTCAAGACTCTATTTCCAATCTTCTTCAAGGGTTCTCCGAAGTTAAGGTGTGTGGTGTTGAACTATTGGGTCCTTCCACCCATGGTGCCTAAACCCTCTTTTTACTAATATTTCATGATTTAAAGTTGATTTTATATGTGAGTCTTGTATATTGAGAAATTTACTACATAGTGATTTTAGTTAATGAACGTATGGTTGTTTTAGCATGTTTTGAGCACTAAATCTTGGATCTAATGTTGGATTTGATGAGGAGTTTTGATGTGAATGTCTTGGGGTTATTGCAAGTTGTTGATTGATGGTTTTAATTCAAATTTTCTTGCATGATTTCATCTACAAATTGCATGATCTCTTACCCCCAGTACATACCCCCAAGGTGTTTGATAAAATGTCCAGTTATGGTTTCTTGAGGAAATGAAGGTCCAAAGCGTGAGATATGATATGAATGATGTTATGATGATGAAATGAGATTATGTATATGATTATTCCTATTTTAAGTGTTTCACTAGAGCATATGATGAATCCTATATAAAGATTAGAATCGACCATACCCAATTCGGGGGGTTTGAGCACCTAGATAACCTAGTGAAGGGTTTGTACTTCTCCACCTGGTGATGGAGCGGCATCGTCACTAACCTAGATAGGGTTTTGTACACATCAACCTAGGGAAGGGTTTGTACTTCTCCACCATGGTAATGGAGCGACATTATCACCAACCTAGATAAGGGTTAGTACTCATCCACCTAAGTGATGGGGTGGCAACATCAATAACCTGTCAAGGGGTTCGTACTTTGAAAATTTAGCTTGGTATCTTCTACACATATGATATCCTATATGAGCATGGGTTACTTAAGCATGTTTTACTTATGGATTGATCATACATGTCATGTTGCTATATCATGCCTGTTGTCTAATGTTATGCATATTGATTATAAAGCTTATTTGTTCTTGCATTCCATCTCACATACTTAGTACATTCATACTACTAACGTATACTCTTGCCGTACATTATATCACCATGTAGGAACCAATTCTCAAGTTGATCATCCTTCCCCTTTGCGTGGCTAGTCAGTGCTACTCGAAGCTTATTGGTGAGTCTTCCATTTCGAGGACCTTAGTCTATGATTGCTATTATCTATGTATTGATACAATTTCTTATGTTCTATTTTGACTATGAGGGTGAGCCTGGTTGCTTTTTCTTGGCCCCCGTTCTATCTATGTATTTATAGGTGTTGTTGGACAAGTTGTGCAATTATGATATGAGCTATGACTCCTTGTATTGATGTTGATGTTTTGGCAAACTTTCCCTTAGCCCCGTTGCTCGTTTGTGCTTATTTTATGTATTTTACATGCTTCTACGACCAATGATGTGTAATGATAAGTTGAGAGGCTTGATTGGGGTTACTTTGGGTTCCCCATTCGCTGTATCACTTTTAGGCCTAGGCTTGGGTCATGACATTTAGGTGAGTTCTTCACATTTTTACCGTTAAAATTCAACATTTTTACCGTTAAAATTCATCCCCTTGCCTATAAATGCATGCCTTACACTTTGTAATTGTTCTCCCCTACTATTAGCTGTATTTAAGGTTGTTTGTAGGTTGTAAAAAAGTAGCGTTCTTGCTGGTTATTGTTGGTTTGCAGCTAGTCTGTTTAGATAATAATTTGGGGGATCCTTTACGGTCTTTTTTACGAAGTTTTATGGATGTTTCCTCATGTAAATGCTATATGGAAAATATGCCAATTAATGCTCAATTATGGACTATTTATAGGTCGTTATAAGTTGCATAGATATGAAGCTTAGGACTTAAGGAACAACTTTCATCAAGGAACTTTGGGCAATTGGGCGATTGTTGGAGAGGTATGTTAAGGCTAAGCTCCATCCCTCCTTTTAGCATGAAATCTGGGAAGTTTCCCAAAACGTCAAATGTGATATCTTGCTATTCCATTACTAGAAAGATCTTCTGTGAAAGGCATTGGGATTGTAGCTGAGTTATTTTCATGATGGTATTAGGTTAACATTCCATTCATTCATTTAAACTGGACATTCAATATTTATATAATTTTGTTGGGCTTCCTGGCTACCTATCCATTTGTTCAGTGTGTTTCTCTTCTTGGTGTAGTTCCATTAAAATAAGTGTAGATTATGAACGGAATGTAGGAGTCATAATCAATCCTTTTTCCAAACTAAAAAGCTAATTGAAGCACTTAACAAGTTACATGTTGATTTCCAGTATTGTTTAGTATAGTGGTCCTGCTTAAACCACTAAGACACTTGTTTCTTATTAAATACTTTATTTTACTAATTAATATTGGACCAAGTATAAGTACTATATGAAGCACCTTTATGAACATTTTTGGTGTTAAGACCTCAATCTAAATGTTGAGTTAAGTTGTTAAACTTATTCAAAAGACATGCAAGATGCCACGAGTCATGTATATATGCTACGATAAAAATTATGATGTTATGAGAATAAGTGCACCAATGAGCCAAGATTGGCTAAATATATGCTAACTGCTATGTGCATTCAATATTCATATCATACATGGCACGTTATGTATGGAATTTGAGCTATAATCAGAGGTATGAGGCCTATTTGCCCAAACGACTATACATATATGTATATGGTACAGATGGCCACAAGTTGGCAGATATGTTGTCATTTCACTATCGAAAAGGACCACCACTGCTAGCATTTGGTTGGGTATATCATACATTCGCATTAATATATATATATATATATATGTATATATGTATTAACGACATGTGCTTACTAGAGCATACCATGCATATTTGATCACTTGAGTGGAAAAGTCATTATGTGGTAGTGAGGGGTAGGTTCATCTCATGCATTAAAGCCTGTAGGTTGATTTCCAAGGGGTGTTTGTATCATCTTGTGAAAGTTAAGGATGTGGAGACCAAAGTCCCTTCCATGTGATCACTATAGCATACCATGCATATTTGCTCAAGCTATGCCACCCTTAAGCGTGATTCAGATTTTTTAGTAGAGTCCTATATCCTATGAGATTTAGTCGGTAATTCAATTTTTGTCAATACATCCCTGGAGATCTTATAGAATGACCATATGATGGTATGTTGCCAACATCAGTGCAACTTTGGAATTCACTTTCCGACATAGTGCTTCCTCAAAAGTCATCATCCCGATGCGGCCATTAGAAGCCACTCCATTAATGACTCGCGAGTATGTGTATTGGTGGCTATCTCGTAGGACAAATACTTCAAAATAAAGTTAGTGTATCATTTTAAAAAATTCAAAGCAAGACCATACACCCATTTCATCTAAAGGGGCTTCTGATCAATCAAAAGAAAAACCACATTCTTCTTCTAAGCCTGGGGTGAAGTCAAAAAATATTCCACAAGTCATCAAGACCTTATCTAAGTCCAAAACTCTAAACGTTACATATATACCTCTGAAACCAAAATTAAGGCACCTTACATTAGCCTCAAAGGTGCCCACCGTTACTTCAAAAGTTGACAACAATTCCCATATGCTTACTTCGTTAGGTGGTGTTGATCAAGCCAAGGCTTCTTCTAGTTCAATAGAGAGTAAGGATCGTAACTGGAATCATCCAAAAAGTAACTCATGAGAGCTAGGTGACACTTGTTATAATCTAGACACAGTTGTTATTGACAATAACACCTTTGTGGATGACGATCCAAACTCTGCATCGTTGTCTGATTTAGCGAAATGGATAGGGTCCTCCTTTTTCTTTCTTTTCTTTCCTTTTTTATATACCTATACTAAATCTTCTTATAACCGAAAAACTTGATTGGTCTCTTTCTTCAAGATCTATGCGGCGATGATCTTGGTGATAATGTGATTGTAGATATTGCTATGGTCTTTGATGATATTAACATGGCTGCAAAAGATTCTCAACTTCCCTTAAAGATGAAATATCTCCATAAAAAATAGTCTTACTTTCCACTTCTTTAAATGACAAGAAACTTCTCCAAGCTAATGGCACTAATATGACTAAAGTTAATGTCGATCAAATCACACGTCCAAAGTTGTTCTAACCTTCTTTATGGCCATTGCAGCTAGCGCTCCACCTTTTGATCAACAAGAAACCATTTTTCATGTCAAATTAACCTTTTCTTCTTGAGATGTGGAGTGAGTTATGTGGATGTATTATACAATTTTCTTTGGGTTCCTTAGACGATTTTGCTGAGTTTGAATCAAATATTTCTTCGACTCTTAATGAAATAAAAAAGGTCAACATTATTGATATTGCTACTTTGACAGATCTTATTAAGAATTTCTTCAAGCATACGTAAAGTATGATGCTTTGAGACCATTAAAGATGACTAAAGAATCAATGAGGAGACCCTTCATAATGCACATAACCATCTTGATGATGCAAAGCTGAAACATAATAAGTTGGATAGATCCATAGAAGCTCCAAACAACTCTAGCAAACGTGGAGGAGGATCTAGCAGACTAGACCTACAAGAGAAAGAAGATCATCGCGCTCCTTAGTAGACATCAAGATAAGCTGTTCAAAGGTTAAGAGATCATCACCAAAACTAAGAGAGAGATTCATATCATTGAGACAAACCATACGTTGTCTGATGCTGAAGCAGAATGATTATCCAACCAAGAAGACTGTCATGTCCAAAGTCTCGTTAGGGTGGACTAGTACCCTTTGCCGATGAGGCTTGGGAGAACCAACCTGTATCTATGCATTTCGATATATATTATAAGGGATTTTTACATTTAATATGCCTTTATGAAAATAAATAGTGATAACAAGCCAAAAAGAAATGCATATGGCTAGGCCGTTGGGGCCATGATGTTTAAAGTACGAGACATGATCACACTTTAATTTACATAGTCTACAAAACCTCTAGATAAGGAAAAGTATATGATAAGGGTTGGGATAGGCCCCGCCTCAAATAACTGTATAATACAAAAATATAAGCTCTAGATATACACAAAGCTCTAAAGCAACCTAGAGCTTGGTAACACTAGTTGGATATCCTGTACTCCTACTGGGGAGATCTACTAGCACCTGTACCTTTAGCATGAAATGAAGGTCCCCCATAAGGGACGTCAGTATGAGATAATGTACTGAATATGTAAGATAGGAAATACTGTATACGAAGTAACAACTCAAATGAAACTGTGCACTAGTATAGGATAAGAGACCACCTTTAGTTGTACTATGGGATCTTATATTTATGTTCTTTTTTTATTACTTTACCTTTACTGTATAATCTGTGCACACCATTAATACAAATGACCAGCTGATCAGTAGTAAATCTATATCAAGATCGGCCCTGGCTAGGCTTTTCCTTTAACCCCGTGGGCTACCCCCCGTGATAGGATCTACCCTAGGTAGGTGATTCTTCCACCCCTCGGGTTACCACCCATCAATAAGCAATATACTCTACTTGTCAATTACCTTTGAGATGATTCTTTTCGTGGGCACAATATTGGAGCTGTCGGGCTGTATATGTAGCATGTGACATGTAGATAATCATACAATATAATATGAAAATGAAAAGAGTACGTTAACAAATAATGAAATTCATATGAGATGAAACAACTCATGAACTTTATTTACCAACAAGAACACATGTAACTTAGTATCCAAGTATGTATGCAGATTTGAGGGTAACTATGTATTGAAGCATATGAACATGTGAAAGAGTGGAGACATAGTTAGTAGGTGTGTCGGAGGTGGTAAGTGCCTTTTTGTGCCAAGGATGGATCTATGTTTCATGCCAAATAATATGAACTCAAATAGTCTTACATACCTCGCTGTACGACTTCGCTATTACCTCGAGATAACCTTCGCTTTGTCAAAACATTTATATATAACATAGTACATGATGAAACTAGCATTAGTGACTAATAGATACATCTTGGCAGCCCAATCTCAAAAAATAACATACGGGTAGCAAGCGAATATTTATAAACCCGAGCATATTCTTTCAACCTTTTCACCCCTAATCGTATTTTATAATACAAATTATCATATACATATCATGTGCATACTATTTTAGTGACATAACAGTCTTACAACAGACCACAAAGCACAACACATAATAATTCTACGCAACATACAAATAGGCGGCATAGCGGTACGGTCCTTTGCCCCATTATGACATTGACGATTCCAAAACTTTACCAACTTCAACCAAACTTTTACCACAACATTTACACATATAAATAGCGCTAAAATAGTTCAAAATAGTCCTCAAAATATGTATAGGATGTGAGACCATAGTCCTCAATCAATCAACCCACAAGTTCCAATTACGAGCATAATTATGATATCACATAAGAACTCATTTTCGCGGACTATAAAAGTGATGCAGTAGCTAAGTTACATCACTAACAAACTAAACCTTGTTAAAAACATAAGTATTAGTTCATAATTCTGCCAACAATAAGAGAAAATCCTCTTGAGCAACAAGAAAAGTTAACAATAATCCTTAGGACACATGCTGTGCAAAATTTCAGCAGAAACATAACTAGCATATACTTCTTATTTGTCATGCGATAAGTATAACAAATACATGGATATTTTCACTTACCTTAGCCTTCAAGGTTAAGGTTTCCCAAAAGAACCCTAGAGGGTTGTGTAGGCTACCTTGTGAGGTGAAACAAAGAGAAAACAAAAGTCTTTAGGAAGCCGAAAAATTGTCTCAAGTGAAAATGAATTAACGAGTTGTTTTGAGCCCTTTTTAAAGAGTCTCTTGGCCGACTTCCTTTTGACCTTTTGACCACATAATACCAAATATTATTAAGCTGGTGAGGCAGCATTTTGGCCCTCACACTTGGGCCTAAATAGGTCTCAAAGTTGATGGGCCGTGGCTACCCATTTTCCAAATTCCTCTGTACTTAGTTTGGGCCCAATTAGCCAAGTGGGTTGTGGTGTACTTGGGCCCTTTTATTATTCATCTTGGGATCAAAATAAAATCCATTTATGATGCTAAAACAAGGGCTAAAGTTACACCATTACCACAGACTTTATTCATAACCGGACTTGGACAAATTTGATGTCGGGCCTCGTCTCCTTTTAGCTAGCAAATATAAGCTAAGCAAGTAGGTGACTCACCTGCTAGCTTCTTAAGTCCTACAAGTACCACAGTTTTCTCACTTTGTTTAGGGCCATTAACTCTTCAATTTGACATAAAACAGTACCATAATTTTCTCACTTTGTTTAGGGCCATTAACTCTTCAATTTGACATAAAACATGTATACACTTGACCCTCTTAAGCGTTAGGCGCACATATCGCCCTATAATATGATATTCAAGCACTTTTAGAAATTGGCGCTAATTGGAAAAGCCATGTGATGTTTTATTTGCATAGCACTAGTATTGTAAGATGTGGGGTGTTACATCCTACCCCCTTCAAGAACATTCGTCTTCGAATGTTAGCACAATTGGATAGCTTAACCAAGTTTAAACCTTTACTTACTCAAACTTTAACAATACACTAAGTATTCAATCACATTTACCTATTAGTGTCCCAATTTTGCATGTTGGACTTCCTCTTTAGCTTCAAATAAGTAAGGGTATTTTGATTTCATCGCGTCCTTGGCCTCCCATGTTATTTCTTCTGCTTGTTGGTTTCTCCAAAGTACTTTTATTGAAGCTATTTCTTTATTTCTTAGCTTCTTAACTTGACAATCTAGAATAGTAATAAGTACCTCTTCATATGTGAGATCTTTTGTAACCTTCATGTCTTTAATATGA
The DNA here is from genome assembly GCA_025642045.1 of Solanum sejunctum. Lineage (NCBI taxonomy): Eukaryota > Viridiplantae > Streptophyta > Magnoliopsida > Solanales > Solanaceae > Solanum > Solanum sejunctum. The sequence goes on along the minus strand of JAOTQJ010188876.1, from coordinate 10,547 downwards.
GTGACACGGGATGGGTCACCTATGCATTTTTGAAGCACTGAGACATGGAATCTAGATGAACCATTGAAAGCTCTTGGGGTAGCTGTAGTTCATATGCAACCTGCCTGAATTCTACCATTGAGAATTCTAGTCCTCTCCTTCTAGCATCCACGTATTATTTGTGACGACTTTGGAATGTTTCTAGCCACTGCTTTATTACCTTAACTTTTTCCACGACTTGTTGTACTAGATCTAGCCTAAGCAAGGTGGTTTCACCCACTTCAAACCATCCAATTGGCGATCTACATTTCCTTCCATACAAAGCTTCATAAGGTGCCATCTTGATACTTGAGTGGTAGCTATTAATATAGGAAAATTCAATAAGTGGCAAATGGTCCACCCAACTACCTTTAAAGTTTAATGCATAAGCTCGCAACATATCTTTAAGTGTCTAAATGTTGCGTTCTACTTGACCGTCTATTTGAGGGTGGAATACTGTACTCAAATTCACTTGTGTCCCTAAACTCCTTTAGAAGGACTTCTAAAACTTTGCGGTCAATTGAGCTCCTTAGTCACATATAATGGAGATTAAGACTCCATGTAGCCTAACTATCTCTTTGAGGTATAGCTTGGCATACTCTTCAGCTGTATAATCACTACTTACTGGCAAGAAGTGTACTGACTCTGTGAGTCTGTCAACTATTACCCATATGGAGTCAAACTTCTGAAATAAGCAAGGTAAATCTATAACAAAATCCATATTGATCATATCCCACTTCCATGTTGGAAGCTCGATACATTGCATATAACCTCTCAGCTTTTGGTGTTCTACTTTCACATGTTGGCAATTTTGGACATTGAGCCACAAATTCTACAAGGTCCTTTTTCATACCTCCCTACCAAAACATTTCCTTCAAGTCATGATACATCTTAGTTGATCCTGGATGGATGGAATATCGGGAATGATGGGCTTCTTCCACTATCCTCTTTCTTAATCCATTAGTATCAGGCACACACAGTCTATTTTGGCAGTAAAGTACTTTATTTTATATAAGGTCAAAGCCCTTTATCGTACCCTAACTTGCCTTTTCATTAAGATATCATAGAACAGGATCCTGGAACTATTTTTCTTCCACCTCCAATACTAATGAAGACTCTACTGCATTATGTACATAACCCCTTCCTTTGGAGTTTCAAGAAGGCGAACTCCCAAACTGGCTAGCTGACATAGATCCTTAGCCACTCCTTGACTTATCACAACTCGATTACCAGTATTCATGATTGCCTTATGACTTAGAGCATCGGTAACACATTTGCCTTCCCCAGATGGTATAGTATATCAACGTCGTAATCCTTTATTAGCTCTAGCCACCTTCGCTATCTTAAATTTAGGTCTTTCTGCTTAAAGTTGTATTGTAGGCTCTTATGATCAGTATATATGTCAATGTGAACCCCACACAAATAGTGGCACCATATTCTCATAGGAAGTACAACTGCTGCTAGCTCAAGATCATGAGTTAGCTAGTTTTTCTCATGTGGTCGTAGCTATCTAGATGCATAAGCAATTACCCTACCATGTTGTGTCAGTAAACTCCCTAAGCCAACTCCTGAAGCATCTTGATACATTGCATACCCTTTGGTGCCTTCTGGAAGTACTAGCACAATTGCAGAAGTTAGCTTATTTTTCAGCTCCTGGAAGCTACTTTCACATGCATCATTTCATTGGAACTTGGTCTCCTTATGTGTCAACTTTGTTAGAGGTGCAGAAATAGAAGAAAAACCTTTTAACAAATGTCCTGTAATAACCTGCCAAACCTAGTAAGCTCCAAACTTCTGTGGGCGTTATTGGTCTTGGCCAATTTTTCACAGCCTCTATCTTTGATGAATCAACTCGTATCCCCTCATCAGACACAATATGACCCAATAATGCCACTGATTTTAGCCAAAATTCACATTTAGAAAACTTAGCATACAATTGTCGATCACGAAGAACTTGTAACACTTGTCATAAGTGATTTGCGTGGTCCTATTCTGATCTTGAATAAACCAAAATGTCATTTATAAATACTATTACGAACATATCCAAAAATGGATTGAATACCCTATTCATCTGATCCATAAAAACCGCTGGTGTATTCGTTAATTCCAATGACATAACAAGAAATTCAAAGTGACCATAGCATGTTCTAAAAGCTGCCTTGGGTATATCTTCCTCCTTCACCCTCACTTGGTGATACCCTCATCTCACATCAATTTTTGAAAACCATTTGGCACCTTGTAACTGATGAAAAAATCATCAATCCTGGGGAGGGGGTATTTATTCTTAATTGTCACCCTATTCAATTGTCGATAGTTAAAATACATTTTTAAGGTTCCATCCTTTGTATATACAAATAACACTGGTGCACCCAAGGGGACACACTATGTCTTATAAAACCCTTCTCCAATAAGTCTTTTAAATGCTATTTTAATTCACGCAACTCTGTCGGGGCCACTCTATATAAAGTGATAGAAATAGGTTGAGTATCTAGAAGTAAGTCAATACCAAAATTTACTTCTCGTTCTGGAGGTAAGCCTAGAAGTTCTTCAAGGAACATATCAACAAATTCATTCACTACTGGAACTGATTGAAGAGTTGGTGATTCTGCCTCCTTATCCCTCACTCTAACTAAGTAACATATATACCCCTTGGGTATCATCTTTCTGGCCTTAAAATAAGAGATACACTTCCCCGTTGGTGCCCCAACATTGCCTTTCCATTCAAGAACTACCTCATTTGGAAAGTGGAAGTACACTTTCTTAGCTCATCAATCTACGATGGCATAGCAAGAAGCTAACCAATCCATACCCATTATAACATCAAACTCCACCATTTCTAGCTCAATAAGGTCAGCCAATGTCTCACAATCACAAACAGTTACTACACAGTCATAATAAATCCTTTTAGCCATAATAGATTCACCGGTTGGTGTGGACACTTCAAATGGTTGGTTCAATAATTTGGGTATTCTCTTAAGCTTCCCAGCAACTAGTGGTGTAATGTATGATAATGTAGAACCAGGGTCAATTAATGCATATACATTATGTGTAAAGATGGACAATATACCTGTGACCACATTAGGTGAAGCTTTTAAATTTTGTCGACTCCCCAGACCCATAAGTGCTTGTTGATCCCTACCTAATGGAGGAACTAATGATGATGTTACAATAGATGACCTAGTAGATTGTGCTATATCACCTATACGCCTTCTCGAGCAATCTTTTATCATATGCCTTGGCGCACCACACCAATAACAAGAGTATGTCCTAACACGACATATACCTCAATGACTTCTTCCACACTATTTACAATGTTGCCTAGGGGTCATTTGCCGACCTGCTAAATATCCTGTTGTCCGTGTACCTTGTCCCTCACCTCACTGATCAAACTGATTACTTCTAGACCCTTGAAGTAATGGTGGAGCACTGGCTGCAGAGTAAGAGGATAATGGCCTAAGCAATCTATTAGAAAATCGAGGCCTAAGCTCACCTTGGGATGGTGTAAACTGCATTGTAGATTTGTCCCTTTTGGCCTGCCCCCTTTCCAACTGTTATGTCCTTCTTATTTGCCTCCGATCCTGCAATTTTTGTGCAAAAGTTTGCATTCTCGCTATATCCATGTCTTTGTTCAAGGAAGCAATGGTACAATCTCTGACCAGATACAGATATAATCTATCCACATATCGATGAACTCTATCTGCCATAGTAGCAACTACATTAGGAGCATACCTGGACAGGGAAATAAATTGAAGGCTATACTCCCTGATGCTTATATTCCCTTGGTGGAGATTCAAGAGCTAATCTGCATGGGCCTCTCAGATCTCTAATGGCAAGTAGTGGTCAACAAATGCCTTTTTGAACTCCTTCCGAGTAGTTGGGGGTGCATCTATACCCTTAGATTGCTTCAAAGCTTCATCGGACAATATAGTCACACCCTTCAACATATATGTCGCTAACTTGACAACTTCTGTACCACTCACATGCATAATATCTAAAGTGCGCTGAATCTGATCAATAAAGTCTTGGGGATCTTCATTAGGATCTGACCCAGTGATGGATGGAGGGTTCAAATTAAGAAAATCACGTATCCTTGTGCCAATTGCCCTATTTGCACCACCTGTACCTATAATTGGACCTTCCTATCTTTGACCTTGGCTAGCAACTATTCGGGTCAATAGTTAGACTGTATTTCTCAGATCCTTCACGGTAGCATCAATAGGTGGTTCTGTGGGAATTTCACTACTTTTGGGTTCATCAGGAGCTGGAGGAGTTGGAGATGTCTGTGACAGAGACTCCTCTTGAACCTCATTTCATTGTCTCACCTGACTGGGTATACCAACCACCACTTCTACTCCCTTCCCTTTACCTTTGTTTTGCCTGGTTTCTGGCATACTTGGTGTACAAAACAAATTTGGAGTTAGACATAATGTACCTATTACACTTGGCTTTATGGCACGATCTAAAGTATAAAAAGAAAGTAACAACTCCTAAATGCCACGTAGCCTCCTGCTTATAAATGTAATGCACAAAACATCGATAAACAAGACTCTACATAGACATGACATTGTAGACTCGCTAGGAGGACCCGCTCTGATACCACTTCTGTCACGTCCAAAGTCCCGTTAAGGTGAACTGATACCCATTGCCGATGAGGCTCGAGAGAGCCAACCTGTATCTATGTGCTTTTATACATATTATAAGGGATTTCTACATCTGGCGTGCCTTTAAGAAAATAAACAGTGATAACAAGCCAAAAGGAAATGCATATGGCTAGGCCATTGGGACCATAGTGTTTAAAGTACGAGACATGACCACACTTTAATTTACATAGTTTACAAAGCCTCTAGATAAGGAAAAGTATCTGATAAGGGTTGGGACACACCCCGCCTCAATTAATTGTACAATACAAAAATATAAGCTCTAGACACACACAAAGCTCTGAAGCAACCTGAAGCTTGGTAACAACAGCTGGATATCCTGTACTCCTAATGGGAAGATCTACTAGCACCTGTACCTGTAGCATGAAATATAGGTCCCCCGTAAGGGATGTTAGTACGAGATAACGTACTGAATATGTAAGGCAGGAAATACTATATACGAAGTAACAACTCAAATAAAACTATGCACTGGTTTAGGATAAGAGACCACGTTTAATTGTACTGTGGGATCATATACATTATGTTTTTTTTATTACTTTACCTATACTGTATAATCTATGCACAACATATAGTATAAATGACCAGCTGATCAGTGGTAAATTTATATCGGGATCGGCCCTGGGTAAGCTTTTTCTTTAATTCCTTGGGCTACCCCCCATGATAGGATCGACCCTAGGTAGGTGATTCTTCCACCACTTGGGTTACCACCCATCAATAAGCAATATACTTTACTTTTCATTTACTTTAAAGATGATTCTTTTTGGTGGTCATAATATTGGAGTTGTAGGGCTGTATATGTAGCATGTGACATGTACATAATAATACAAGACAATATGAAAATGAAAAGATTATATTACACAAATAATGAAATGCGTATGAGATGAAACAACTCATGAACTCTATTTACCAACAAGAACCCATGTAACTTAGTATCCAAGTATGTATGAAAATTTGAAGGTAACTATGTATTGAAGCATATGAACATGTGAAAGAGTGGAGACACGGTAAGTAGTTGTGTCGGAGTTGGTAAGTGCCTTTATGTGCCAAGGAGGGATCTATGTTTCATGCCAAATAATATGAACTCAAGTAGCCTTACATACCTCACTGTATGACTTCTTTATTACCTTGAGATAACCTTCCCTTCCTCTAAATATTTATCTATAACATAGTAGGTGATAAAACTAGCATTGGAAGCCAATAGATACATCTTGGTAGCCCAATCTCATAAAAAAAAAATATACGGGCAACAAGCGGGTACTTATAAACCCGAGCGTATTCTTTCAACCTTTCCGCCCCTAATCATATTTTATAATACACATTTTTATATACATATAATGTGCATCCTGTTTTAGTGCCATAACAGTCTTAAAGCAGCCCACAAAGCACAACACATAATAATTCTATGCAACATACAAATCGGAAGCATAGTGTTACGTCCCTTTGCCCCATTACGACGTTGACGATTCCGAAACTTTACCAACTTCAACCAAACTGTTCCCACAACATTTACACATACAAACAACCCTAAAACATTTCAAAAATTGTTCTCAAAATAGGTAGAGGATATGAGACCATAGTCCTCAATCAATCAGCCCACAAGTTCCAATTACAAGCACAATTATGATATCACATAAGAACTCACTTTCACAGAATGTAAAAGTGGTGTAGCAGCTAAGTTACATTACTAACAAACTAATCCTTGTTAAAATAATAAGTCTTACTTCATAATTCATCCAACCAATAAGATAAAATCCTCTTGAACAATAAAGAAAGTTCACAACAATCCTGAAGACACATGTTGTCCAAAATTTCAGCACAAACATGACTAGCATATACTTCTTGTTTGTCATGGCATAAGTATAACAAATACATAGATATTTTTACTTACCTTAGACTTCAAGGTTAAGGTTTACTTCAAGAACTCTAGAGGGTTGTGTAGGCTACCTTGTGTGGTGAAACAAAGAGAAAACAAAAGTCTTTAGGAAGCTGATAAATTATCTTAAGTGAAAATGAATTACGGAGTTGTTTTGAGCCCTTTTTAAAGAGTCTCTTGGCCGATTTTCTTTTGACCGTTTGACCAAATAATACCACATATCATTAAGCTAGTGAGGCAACATCTTGGCCCCGACACTTGGGCCTAAATGGGTCTTAATGTTGATGGGCCTTGGCTGCCCATTCTTCAAATTCCTCTTCACTTAGTTTGGTCCCAATTAGCCAAGTGGGCTGTGGTGTATTTGGCCCCTTTTATTATTCATCTTGGCTGAAAATAAAGTCCATTTATGATGCTAAAATATAGGGTATAGGTACACCTTTAGCACAGACTTTATTCATAATTAGACTTGGACAAATTCGATGTCGGGCCTTGTCTCTGTTTAGCTAGCAAATTTAAGCTAAGCAAGTAGGTGACTCACCTACTAGCTTATTAAGTCCTACAAGTACCTCAATTTTCTCAGTTTGTTTAGGGACATGATCTCCTCAATTTGACATGAAACATGTATACACTCGATCCTCTTAAGCGTTAGACGCATATATCGCCCTATAACATGATATTCAAGGATTTTTAGAAATTGGAGCTAATTTAAAAAGCCATATGATGTTTCATTTGCATAGCACTAGTATTGTAAGATGTGGGTTGTTACAAAGAGGCGGTTGAGACAAGTCATAAAAACATTCTAAACTTTAAGCCATTTCCATAGTTTAGATTCTTTCTTAGGATTCATTTATTTATTTACTTACTTATTATGATGTAATGATTTGTTTCGTTTAAGTAATAAACTGGTGACTTATCTTTTAGTATGAATTGTCTCGTGTTGAATTCTATCATTTTTGACTTTTTGATTATGTTTTTAATTTAAAATGGTCATATTAAAAATTTTATCTTTGCAAGCCTATAAGAAGAGCTGTCAATACGAGCTGGCCCACCCCGTCCGGGTTAGCCCTTATAGACTTTGAAGTTTGATAGGCCAGGTCGGGCTGTCCCCTTTTTTTATGGGCTAGAAAATAGCCAAACCATTTGTACGTGGGTTGCGGACCTTGCCAGGCCCACATATTTTTTTCATATATTTTTTAAATAAATTTTTGTATTAAATTATAATTTAAACATATTAAAATAAATGGCAACAAGATAATATTACATAGTATTTAGTATTAGTGTTACTATTACTCCCTCCTTCCATCTTTACTTGTCCACTATACTATCTTGAGATGTCCAACAATACTCATCCACTTCATGAAATCAAAAAATAATTTATAACTTAATTTTTAGTTTACCTTTATCATTAATTATAGTAGTTATTTTTTTGTTACATTTTTCAAGACATTATAATTGCTATATTCAAAAGGTGATTTAGTAAAATTGCTCATATTACTGTTTCTTAATCCCTATGCTAAATCAATAAAGGACAAGTAAGGATGGATAGAGGGAGTACATATTACAAAAAAATATAATTTGTATCTAAATTTTAATATTTAAAAAATTTAAATGAACTTTGAGTTTGGACTCTTATTATTTTTAATACTTTATTTTATTTTTATTTTTAATTCAGCTCATGGGTCGGCCCAACCCATATTGCAAAGGACCATAAATCAACAGGTTTATTCAAGCCGGGCTAAAAAGTTCATTTTCTAAATGAGCTACAAAAATCGTAGCCCAACACTACTCAATCAAGGGTTAGGCCAGGTCGGCCCAACGGGGCTAGCCCATATTGACAGCTCTATAAGAGAAAGTTTATAACTCGAAATTCGAGAATCCAAATCATGAATTTTTTTTTTGTTGGAAAGATAACTCCTCAAACTTCAATCTCTTCAAAAATTGTAGTCTGATTTACATATTAGTACACGTTTGCCTTTGAAGTTAGCTTTGAATCTAGCATGCTTGATTTTTTAGCTTCATGCACTTGCAGAAGAAAATTCATAACTCAAAATCGGAGAGTCCAAATCATGAAATTCTTTTTTTGTTGGAAAGATAACTTCTCAAACTTCAATCTCTTCAAAAATCACAGCCTTATGATTTACGAATTAGTACAGATTCGCCTTTGAAGTCAGCTTAGAATCTGGCATGCTTGATTTTTTACCATCGCGCGCTAGCAAAAGAAAATTCATAGCTCGAAATTGGATCATCCAAATCATGAAGTTCTTTTTCCTTTGTTGGAAAGATAACTTCTCAAAATTCAATCTCTTCAAAAATCATAGCCTTGTGATTTACAGATTAGTACAGATTTTCCTTCAAATCAACTTAGAATCTAGCATGCTTGATATTTCAGCTGTGCATGTCTACCAAAGAAAATTCATAACTCGGAGTTGGAACATCAAAATTATGAGATTCTTTTTTTGTTGGAAAGATAACTTCTAAAAATTCGAACCCTATGAAAACAAAGCCTTAGGATTTATGAATTGGTATAGATTGGCTTACAAAGTCAGCTTAGAATCTGTCAGTCTTGATATTTTTAATTTCACGTGCCTACTGATGAAAAGTTTATAACTCGGAGTTTGAGCATCATGAGATTCCTTTTCTATTAGAAATATAACTTCACAAACTTCAATCTACATAAAAGTTCCAGCCATAGGCCTTATGGATTTATCCAAGTTCTTTTTTTGAATTCAGCTATGCTCCTTAGCTTTGCATATCTCCTAAGAGAACCTAACTTATGCTTTGAGATTTTGACTCATCCGTCACCCAATATATATATATATATATATATATATATATATTATGATTATATAATGATGAGTATCCCTTTTTGTTTTACTCATGGGACTGGACCTAGGATAATAAATACTCTAGGCTACCTACTAAAACGACCCCAAAAAGTGCTCGAAAATGTGCCTCGAAAGTGTCTATAATTGTAATTTCTATATATCTCAAAAAACATGTATGATATTGAAAATCCAACATCATATACTTGTTCAGGGGGAAAAAATTTGATTGGAAAATGAGTCTAACCTCGATTTTAGAGCAACCATATCAAAATCTAGAATTCCAAAAAATTGAAATTTCAGTATGGGTCCACGTTGGTACCGCGACGTGCCTTCATCACGAACCAATGTTATTTTCACCCAGTTTTGTTGCTTTGGTCCAAGGCTTTTGGGTCTTGGGCCAAAGTCTTCCCATCCATGAAAATACCTATACTTAGCATTATTTCACCTTCATATCATACAAAACATTCCCTAATACTCTAGTTCTTGATCTTAAGAATTTTACTCAAGCTTCATGTTCTCATATCAATCTTCATTAAGGAACTCTCCAAAGCTAAGGTATGTGAGTTTTTGTCACGACCCAAGTCTAGGGCGTAGACGTGACCGGCGAATGGGGAATCTGAAGGAACCCCAAATTAGCCTCATAGCATATCATTACACATCCTTGATTGTGGAACAATTAAATGACATTTGAAGAATGGAAATAAGGGAAAAAGGAACTAAGGGAGAACTTGTCATAATGTAGAGTGAAGAGATAATAGAATCAACTCATAGCATAAATACATAGCTTTATCCAATTACACCTCTACGATATAGATAATGGCAAGGGCCAAGGCATACAACTGGGCTCATCCTCATAGTCATAAGTAAATGATAAAGTAAAGAGAATCTTAATACATAGTGTGAGAGAATAGTCCTTATCCCCGGAATGGAGGACTCACCAAAGGCCAACTTAAACAATCCATATAGCCACAAGACGAATTAATAGGAGGTCCGGTCCCTACATGGTGATATCATGTAGGAATGAGTATGCATTAGTACCTTTAAATGTAATAAGTATGTGAGATACAATGCAATAATATATAGGCATCATAATTCCAAATGCATAACGATAGGCAATAGGCATAATATAGCAATATGACATGTATGATCAATGCATAAGTAAAACATTCTTAA
>JAOTQJ010188858.1:0-21843 GCA_025642045.1 Solanum sejunctum | reverse complement strand
TTATATGTATTTGATACCTGATCAGGCGGCGAGACCGCATTACTCTATGTATGACATGATTATTAGGCGACAGGACCACAGCGGAGACCTTGTCGGCCCGCATTTATGTATATGTATAAATGGATATATATATATATTTAAATTGTTGTCTGGATTGCTGCTAGGTTTTCTTTGCAGGTGCGGTTAGTTAATAAAATAGAGGAAACTCTGCCAGAATTTCGATAGAATTCTTAGACTTCAAGTTGTGGTTTTACGAGTTCATATTGGTTTAAGTGCCTAGTCGGCACGAGTCACGACCCTAGGGTGGGGCGTGACAATCTTCTTATTTATGTAGGATCGAATCAGAGAAAATTCAGCAGATCATCGACCTTATCTCTTCCAAATTTTGCAAGAGGGCTTGTTCTTTATCGTTTTTGCAAGATCTTGGGAATAAATGCTCATCTACAGAAAGTAAAATCCCTACTTCAAATTGAAATCAATGATTTTGGATTTTAGGGATCTAGGGAATAGGTGGAGTCGGTAAAACGATAATAGCAAAAGCCCTTTTTGATATTCTATCTTATCAATTCAAAGGTGCTTGTTTTCTTGCAGATGTTAAAGAAAATGCAAGAAAGAATGGACTACATTCTTTGTGAAACATCTTTCTCTCTGAACTGTTGAGAAAGAAAGATGATTATCTTAATAATAAGTATAATGGGAAGTCCATGATTTCGAGCAGACTTTTTTCTATGAAGGTTTTGATTGTGCTTGATGACATAGATCATGATGATTGCTTGGAGTATTTAACAGATAATATTGGTTGGTTTGGTAATGGCAGCAAAGTTATTGTAACAACTAGAAATTGATATTTGATTAAGAAGTATGATGCAATATTCTTAGTGCCTAGACTTCTATATTGTTGAAATTAGTGCATCAAAAGCTAAAGATTAATTGTATATCAAAATACAACTTAAAAGTAGAATTAAGTTCAATAAATCAGCTGCAATATTGTGCAGAATCTGATTACGTTATTAATATTTTTTAGGCATTATTTATTAGAGATAATCATAGCTTATGTTACTCCTTTTCTTTAGCTTTTTCAATTATTTTTCCATGTATTTAGATGGCAGTCATTATACTAATAATGCAGAAACTTATTATCTGATATCTAAGTTTTTTCTTTCTTCTTCACATCTAGTTTTTGCTCTCCAACAGATTGGTACTAGAGCATACTATCTTAAGAGACCTGTGAGAAGAGAGTGAACCATATAAACCTCTTCTTTAAACTATTATCTTGAATAGTTTATAGAAAATAAATTCTGAAATAAGTTTCTTAACTTCACTACTCTTCAATGGTGAGAATTATCAAGCTTGGGCAATTAGAATGACGATTTATCTTGAAACATTTGATCTCTGAGAAGCAGTAGAAGAGGACTATGATGTAGCTCCTCTTGATGATAATCCAACAATGAATCAGATAAAAAATCATAGGGAGAATAACACAATGAAAGCCAACGCTAAAGCTTGCCTTTTCTCTGCAGTATCACCTTTAATTCTTACCAGAATCATGCAAATGAGTATCTAAAAATAGAACACCAAGGAAATGAAAGACTGCAGAATATGCAGTGAATGAAAGAATCATAAACTATAAAAGAGTACAAAATCATAAATTATAAAAGAGTATGCAGACCAATTACTTGACTTAGCCAACAAGGTGAGATTGTTTAGTAAGAATTTCACTGATGAATGAATTGTTCAAAACATTCTTGTTACACTTCCTGAAAATTATGAAGCCACAATTTCTTCTTTGGAGAACTCTAAAGATCTGTCCAGTGTTACCTTGGCAGAACTTGTTAAAGCTTTGCAGGCATTGGAGAAAAGAAGAATAATTGGAAATAAGGTTTTGTTGAAGGTGATTTTCAAGCTAAATCAAAGTATAAGTCAAACAAGCGAATGAAAAAGAACGAGAAGCTAAGGCTGAGTAATAATTACAATAAACTGGGAGGAAATCAGCCACTCTGCCCTCATTGCAAAAGGAAAAATCACTATCAACAGAAATGTTGGTATAGACCAGATGTCAAGTGCAACAAATGTGGTTAACTAGGTCATGTGAAGAGGGTATGCAAGTCACAAATGCAACAAGAAGAAGATAAGACAATTGTAAATCAAAATCAACAAGAACAATTATTTATAGCGACTTGTTTTACCAACAAAAGAGCTTCTGAAAGTTAGTTAATTGATAGAGGATGCACAAATCATATGACTAGTGACAAAGAGCTCTTTAAAAATCTAGATAGATATTTTATTTCCAAAGTCAAAATTGGAAAAAGAGAATATCCTGATGCAAGAGGAAAAGGAACAATTGCATTTGAAAGCCCTACAGGTTTAAAACTTATAACTGATGTTCCTTTTGTTCCCTATCTTGATCAAAATCTCTTAAGGGTTGAATAGCTACTTGAAAATAGTTTTAAGTTGTTGTTTGAAGAAAAAATATGTGTCATTAAAGATGCTGATAATAAGGAAATGTTCAAGCTCAAGATAACAGGAAGTTTCAAGTTGAACCTGTTGGATGAGAAGCAAACAGTAGCTATCCAAGTGGAAAATAACTTAGAATTAAGGCACAAAAGGCTCAGATATTTTCATCATGATACTATATTCTTCATGAAAGAAAATTAACTAGAAGAAGGTCTCCAAAGTCTTGAGAAGAACATTCCTGCTTGTGAAGCTTATCAGTATGGGAAACAAACAAGACTTCTATTTCAGAATTCATCACAGAGGGCAAAGCAGAAGCTACAACTTATTTACACTAATATAGGCAGACCTCAGAAAATGCCATCTTTAAAGGGTAGTAAGTACTATATTATCTTTATTGATGACTATACAAGATACTGTTGAATTCATTTTTTAAATTTGAGGTCGCTGATGTATTCTGAAAATATAAGGCTTTTGTGGAAAATCAAAGTGGTTGCAGAATTTGGGTGATGAGAACACATAATGGGATTGAGTATACTTCAGAAAAATTCAACAAGTTTTGTAGTGACATAGGAATTAGGCATCAACTAACAATACCCTATACTTCCCAACAAAATGAAGTAGTGAAAAAGAAAAATAGGCTGCTAATGGAGATGACAGGGTGTTTGCTTCATGAGAAGAAACTGCCAAAGAAATTTTAGGCTGAAGCTGCAAATACTATAGTCTTTTTACTAAATAGATTATCAACTAAGACCTTGCATAAGAAGACACCATTTGAGACTTGGTTTGGTTACAAGCCTTTGCTAATAAATCTGAAAATATATGGTTGTCTATGTTTTTCTTATGTACCTTCGGTGAAAAGAGATAAGCTGGATAAGAAGGTTGAACCTGGAATTTTTGTAGTATATGGTAGTCTGTCAAAAGCCTGTAGGATTTATAAACCTCAAAATGATAAAATCATTGTTAGCAGGGATGTCAAGTTTCTAGAAAATGACACCTGGAGTTGGGAAGATGATGAAAAGCAAAAAATCTAGAATTTCTAGATGAAGATGTTGATGATGTACCTGTTAGAGGAACAAGAACATTTTCTGATATATATCAAAGGTGTAATGTTGCAATTTTAGAACCAGGTGGATTTATGGAAGATGCTAAGGATGAAAAATGGAGATATGCAATGCAGAAGGAGCTTAAAATGATAGAAAAGAACAATACATGGAGTTGGTTGACAGACTATTGAACTAAGCTCAATCCTGATGGTTCTATAACCAAGGACAAGGCCAAGTTTTTTGCAAAAGGTACCCATAAATATTTGGATTAGATTTTTCATAGACTTTTGATCTAGTCACTCATTTGGATACCATAAGAATGTTGTTAGCTTTAGCAACTCAATAGGGATGGAAAATCCACCAGCTTGATGTGAAATCAGCCTTCCTCAATGACTATCTTGAAGAAGAAATCTTTGTAGAACAACCTCAAGGTTATTCTATCAAAGGCAATGAAGACAAAGTATATCTTCTAAAAAAGGCATTGTGTGGTTTAAAACAAGCTCCTAGAGCTTGGTATAGTAGAATTGATATTCATCTTTTGAGCTTAAGATTTTAAAAAAGTCTCAGTGAGTCTACGCTCTATATTAGAAGAGAAGATTCTCATTTAACCATTATCTCTTTATATGTATATGACTTGCTAGTTACAGGTAGCAATTTGGATGTGATCATACTATTCAAATTTGAAATGATAGAGGTTTTTTAGATGACAGAGCTTGGTGAAATATTCTACTCCCTTGGAATGGAAATTTAGCAAAAAGGAAAAGAGATCTTTATATGCCAACAGTATTATACTAAAGAAATTCTCATAAAGTTCAAAATGGAAGAATGCAAGTCTGCAGCAACTCCTATAAATCAAAAGGAGAAGTTTTTCAAATTAGATGGAGCTGAAAAGGTTGATAAAGGACTTTATAGGAGCCTAATAGGCTGCCTAATGTACTTGACTGCAACGAGGCTAGATATCTTTATGTTGTGATTTTACTTTCAAGGTATATGCATTATGATAGCAACATTCATCTTCAAGCAGCTAAACGCATGCATATATATGTTAAAGGTACTATAAATTTTGGCATAATGTTCAAAAAAATATCAGATTTTTAGTTTCTTGGATTTTCTAATAGTGATGGCCTGGCAGCTCAGATGATATGAGAAGCACCTCAGGTTACTATTTTGGTTTTGGCTCTGGAATATTTTCTTGGTGTTCAAAGAAGCAAAATTCAGTAGCTCAATCTACAACTGAAGGAGAGTACATTCTAGCTGCATCAGTTGTGAATCAAGTTGTTTGGATTCTGAAACTGCTGACAAATTTGTACATAGAGTAAAAGAAGAGCACTTAACTCTTTGTTGATAATCAAGATACAATTTCAATTGAAAATAATCCTGTTTAACATGGAAAGACTAAATATTTCAAGATCAAGCTTCATTTCTTGAGGGAGGTACAACGGACTGGAGACATAGCCTTAGTGCACTGCAAAGCTAATTTTCAGAATGTTGACATCTTAATGATGGCTCTTCATAGAGCAAGGTTTGAGTTTCTCAAAAAAAGACTTGGTGTTGCTACTTTTGAGTCAAGGAGGAGTGTTGAAATTAGTGCCTCAAAGCTAAAGATTAGTTGTATCTCAAAATACAACTTAAAAGTACGATTAAGTTCAATAAATCATCTGTAATATTGTGCAGAATCTGATTAGGTTGTTCCTATTTTTTAGGATTTAGCTATTAGAGATAATCATTGCTTATGTTACTCCTTTTCTTTAACTTTTCCAGTTATTTTTTCATGTATTTATATGGCAGTCATTATTCTGATAATGTAGAAACCTAATATCTGATATCTAATTTTTTTCTTTGTTCTTCATACCTATTTTTTCCTCTCCAACATAGATCATGAAGCCATGCAATTTTTCAACCAACGTACTTTCAAAAAAGAAGTTCCAGATGAGCATTTTAAGGTTATCGTTGAAGGTAGTAGATCACGCTAAAGGCCTTCCTTTAGCTTTGAAGGTGTGGGGTTCTTTGTTGCATAAGAAAGGACAAAATTAGTAGAGTATAATGGTAGACCAAATAAAGAAAATCTCTAATTCAGAAATTATTAAAAAAACTCAAAATAAGTTATCATAGTTTGGAGCTTGAAGAGCAAAAGATATTTCTAGATATTGCATGTTCCTTCCACGGATACGGAAGCAAAAGATTCATGGAAATCCTCAAAAGTTGTTATTTTGGAGCTCAGTATGGATTGATTGTCCTAATTGACAAGTCCCTTCTGTTCATCTCTGAAGATGATGAAATTGAAATGCATGACTTGATTGAAGGTATGGGCGAATACATAGTGAAAATTCAAAGAGATTCTGAACATCCTCGCAGAATATGGATATTAAAGATTTGAAAGAAGTGATGGTGGACAATACGGTAAGTAGGATGCACTTATGTTAGATACTCTGAATATTATTTGATGGACTTTAGATTTTAATTAATCTTTGACTGAATCATGAACACTCATGTCTAAAAGTGTCTTCAATTTTCACAATTTTTAGATATACTTTTTGGTGATACTATGTCTACGACATATTATTATTAATTAGCCCAAAGTATAATTAGAAGTCGAATAAATTAAGCTTTCATTGTCAAAATTAGACAAAAATCAAAATAACTTTTGTCATATACTAGTAGATTCAAACACAATTATTAGGGTGGATGAAGGTGGTGGGTGAGGGAGTGAAGGTGGTGAACCTTCTAACTGTCGGTGAGGAAGTTGAAGCGGTTAGTCGTAGGATGACATTACAACTGATTTGTATCCATTATGTTATGGTGGGAAGTGGTCCATGACCCATAAATTTGCCTTATACAACCATTCAGAATATCCTGATGAATATGCTATTATGCAGTTTTTGTTGGTATCTGTTGCTGGCTTATGGGATGCATCCAAGGCAAATCGGAAAACACTAAATGACTATAGGTGCTTTAGGTTATTTTCCACTCGAGAAATGAAAAAGTTTGGAGTTTGTCTGTTATTTGACTTTGTATAAACTAAATTATCTTGCAAAAGGGATTCAAATGAATCTTTTAATTGAAAAGGGCAAATGCACCTTTAACTTTATGATTTTGTATGGATATAGGTTATTAAAAAATTACTATTTATTTTTGACATAAAATAAATTGTACATATTTAGGTAAAATGTTTTCTTCCAAAATTGAATTGACACCTTTGGTTAAAGATTTGTAGTAGTATATATATCTAATCACTCCACCACAATTAATCTTTGGTGGTATGAATATTCATAATTTTTGTGACATTTTTATTCTCACATATAGTTTAATGTTCATACTATGAATTATATTTTAATATATCTAACTAATTAAACTATTGGCAGATTCCCGTAGTGAAAGTGAGAGAATATGCACTTATCATTGGACTAGATCTGGGCACATGCGTTGCACGTGGGCCTATCCTAAATTGTGTAGAGTTATTATTCACACACTTGAAGATTCTTTTGCTAACTTTTCTATTTCGAATAATATTCAGTGATATACCTATTAACATCAAACTTCTTCAGAAAAAAAGGGTAACAAATAAGCCCACAAAAAGATAATACAAAAATCAATAGGAAAAATATAATACCTCAAACTTATAACTCAAGTATGTTTAATAGATAAATATACCTAATTCACACTAATTGCATGTCACAACCTGGACCTAGGGCCTAGATGTGACATAGAAAATGGAACCCGAGAGTCCCCAAAGAAGCCTCAAGATACCAAAACTCACATCATCGTGGAAATGCACACAAATAGATACATAGTACTACAGGACGAAGAAATAGGACTCACTCTATGGGGCATTCCAGGACTTAGGATCTTTCCATCACAACACATAACAAGTCATTGATCACATAATGATAATCGATGACCAACCCATATCATAGAACATAAGTTATATCACATAGCATAAAATATAAGGAGGTTTGCAAGATGTCCAACGGTGCCTCTACATAGATGAGTTGGGGGCTAAGATGGGCTCGCCCTCAATTCATAAAGAAATGAAAAGTAACAAAATTAGATAGATAATGGATCATCCTTGGATGATAGGACTCACCACTACAAATAAACTTAGAATATGAGTTAAGCATCAAACGGTGGATGATCAAAGTCTTTGGTCCCTACATGGTAAAATCATGTACGCAAGAGTATGCGTTAGTATATTTGAATATACTAAGTACGCGGGATGTAATGCATAAACTTACCAAAAACCTACATATCGATGTTAGCGACAAGGAACATACTATAGAAAGAGATATATAACAAGAAATGTAGTATAACAAGATGTTATATAATTCATCATGCATGAAGTGCAAATGATGCTCATATACATAGTGGTGAACCAACATAAGTAAGACCAAGCGACCTATTACTTGGAATCTCAATGATTATCCCTCATTCATAAAGAGGTGATTTAATTGCCAAGGGTAAAACATGTTTCACCTTATGGGCTTCCCATTTCGTATGAAGCAACCTTCCTTACGGGCCTCCCATTTTGGATAGGATTTTTATATCAAAACATATTATATCATATCATATAGTTTCTTCTTCTTACGGGCAACCCCATTTCGGAGGAATCTTTCCTTACAGGCCTCCCATTTCAGAAAGAAAACCTATGCTAGGCATATAGTTCGAGGAAAGAGAGAGAACCCTCCTTCAATCAGTGCTAAGTCATCATCCCACAAGACTCCCTATAATATACATAATTATACATGCTTTCAAAAGAGGTGCAAGCCTTATCAAAACATTGGGCTTAAAAGACAAACACCATAATAGTTCATTCTTAGGCTCAAATACCAAAAAATATCATTTTTAGTCATAATATTCATGAATAGGAATAGCACATTCATATACAAAATGTTACAAGCACCCAAAATGCTCAAAGAGCCATAATCAGTAGACATATATGTGATCACAATATTGTCATAACTAATGTCTTATCGAAATCATATCGTATAACAAAAATTGGGCTTAACCCACTTCATAATTTCCATAATAATCTATGTACACAAATGCATATGTTATGAATAATGAGAGAATGGCATGGGTAATTAAGATTCGATCTAATATCCATAATGTAACATGAAATTCAAGTTAAAACATAATAAAATCCACATTTAGAAATCATAATATAACCACCCATGCATAAACAATCCTCAAACCCAAAATAAATAATAATTTAATAGTTTAAAATCACCTTAAAATCATTAGACAAACCCTACCTATGCATTCATAGAATTTTAGGAATCAAAATATTCAGAACCCTAATGTAAGTAAGCTAGACATTTCATGAAATTGCTTAGGAATAGTTTGGGTCTCCTTTATTAGAAGTAATCAAGGATCAAACCCACATACCTTAGCTAAGATAATGAAATCCTCCAAAGAATTTGATGAAAGCTTGAGTTCCTTAGCTCCAAATGTTGAAATCCCCAAGAGTTCTTTTGAGAGTTGTTTTGAGAGAGTTCAATTTGTAAGGAATGAGTTTGAATATTTCAGATAGGTTTTTGGTCTTTAGGTGACCATAGAATAGCATAGGTATACCCAAAAGACCAATAGAAGTATCTTAATTTAAGGAAATGTCATTAATGAATCGGAGGAAAAATTTACCAAAAGCTATTTGACTGGAGGGTAAACAGTTTTTATGGAACTCCATGGCTCGTGTGGAGCGGCCGTTAAACAAAACTTAGAAAATTTTCTGAAAATTTTGACTTTGAACTAACACTTATAATTTTTCCACACGAACCACCAAATAGACACCCTTCATGAGTCGTATGACGCCACATGGTCCATGTGGTGTTCCCCTCTCCCCAATCTTAGGAAAATGTTGCGAAAATGTCCCAAGATGGTGACCCCATACTTAGAATATTTTCACTCTGTAAGCTACAAGAAAGAGCAAATAGGTCTTTTCACGCCATACGGTCCGTGCCACTTGTCGTGTAGCCTCCCTTAGCTCCAATGATAGGGGTTTCAAGTCTTGGCCACTCCACGACCCCTCCATACAACTCGTGAAGTATCCAATAGCTTGTGTGGGGTGCCAATGAAGTGTGCCTTAGCTTGCAACACCACCCCAAGTTTACCATGAAAGATTTGAGGCCAAATGTGGTCTCACTTGAGGCTATATAGTTTGTGTGACCCCACACTAGCCGTGTGGTCTCTCTTGAGACACACTTGTTCCAAATCTTTACCCAAAACGAGATTTCTCAAGGTCCCAATATCATACGATATCCAGGTCATTACATCATATCCCCCTTGGGAACATTTGTCCTCAAATGTGTAAGAACAAGGCTTGAAAGGCTTGAGTTAAAACATGAAACTTTCAAACACAAGATATCATGCATAGTTCATCATTTGAAACTCACAAAGCCATTAAACCTCATGTCAAATGAAATAAAATCCTTTAAATCATCATAAAACCATTTTAATGCACATGTAAGCATGTCATGCCATGAGACTCAAGAAAGAAAGAATTAGGACCAATGAGAAAGGAAAAACATAAGACATTCGCTAGAGTAGATTAGAAAAGGTAGGGGTATCGCTTCATCATGTCCAACTCCACCTCCCATGTTGCACTCTCCATATATTGGTTCCTCTAAGGCACTTTTACCGATGCCACATCCTTATTACGAAGTCGTTTCACTTGACTATCCAAATCTCTGTCGACACCTCCTTATAAGACAAGTTCTCCTCCACCTCAATGCCCTCCAAAGGCACGATAGTGCTAGGATCACCAACCATCTTTCTCAATCTAAACACATGGAAGACTAGGTGAATAAAACTCAAATCCAGGGGTAACTCCACCTTATATGCCACATTTCCAATCTGCTCAATAACCTCATAAGGGCTTACATATCAGGAACTTAGCTTCCCCTTTTAGCCACGTTGCATCACTCCCTTCATAGGTGAGAGCTTCACAAACACGCAATCCCTAATTTGTAACTCAAGATCTCTCTTCCTAGTATCTAAATAGGACTTTTGGCAACTTTGTGTCATCACCAACCTTTCTCTAATTAAATTCACTTTCTCCATAGTCTCCGTCACCAAGTCCAAGCCAATAAAAGCCACCTCCCCCAACTCAAACCACCCCAACAGAGACCTATACCTCCTACCATACAAGGCCTGAAACTGGTCCTTACCAATGCTAGTAGGGAAGCTATTATTATAAGCAAACTCGATAAGTGGGAGATGGTCATCCCAATCACCCTTGAACTCCAACATACAAGCCTTCAACATATCCTACAAAGTTTGAATCATCCTCTCGACTTGCACATCGATTTGGGGATGAAAGGCGGTGCTCAACTTGACCTTAGTACCAAGTCCCTTTTGAAATGACCTCCAAATGTGAGAAGTAAATTAGGTACCCCGATCCAATATGATGGACATAGGCACACCATGCAACCTTATTAATTCCCGAATGTACAACTTTGCATAGTTTTCGATACCAAAAGTAGTCTAAACTGATAGAAAATGAGATGATGTAGTCATCCAACTGACGATAACCCAAATGGAGTCAAATTGCTTCCAAGTTTGTGGAAAACCAACCACGAAGTCCTTATTTATGTCTTCCCACTTCCAAGTAGGAATCTTGATGTCTTGAGCCGACCTATCGGGCTTTGATGCTCCACCTTCACTTCTTGACAATTTGGGCATTCGGATACAAACTTGGCTATGTCGCTCTTCATACTATGCCACCAATATACCTCCTTCAAATCCTGATGCATTTTAGTAGACCTCGATTGAATAGAATAATGTGAATTATGGGCTTCACTCATGAACACCTTTCTAAGATCATCCACATCCAGAACACATAATCAATTTTGATATTGAAGAATATCATATCCCCCTTGAGAGAAAACCTCAATATTCTTTTCGGTGACTAATGGTTTCAATTCAACCAAGGATGGGTCTAAATCTTTCTTAGCCTTCAAATCAACAACCACTGAGGATTCGGCCCAATTCAAAACATGTATACCACCATCATTGGAATTGGCCACTCTAACACCTCTTAGCAACACCTTCTTCTCCTCCTCAACAAGAGCCACGCTTCCCATAGATAGCCAACTAAGAGCATCGGCTTCTAATGTTGATGGTTATGCTCCAATGGGCTATCAGTAATTAACTTAATTGAGGTTAGGGTCAAATCCACAGGGAATACAGGGCTTGACTACGAGAATTCACCATTAATCATTTCTAGTGTCTATAACTACAAACCCTAAATAGGGGTTTTATATGATTCAAAAAAATAAGATAAAATAAACACTAACTAAAATCTGACAAAACACTCAAATTTGGGGACAACTTGGGAATTGTGCTCCACATGGCTCGTTCACTCAAATATCCTAGATAACATAACTAGAATTGATGAATCACACGAAGGACAGTAACTTAGGTTCTTCTAGCCCTCTTGTGAAGATGAAGGTCAAATTTCACCATGGCGCTTGGTCGGCTACCATGGCATTCCAACTAACCATTACCTATTGTCCTAGTCAACCTCCCCTTAGTCAAGTTTGGTCGATTAGATGGGAACACATCAATTGAATTGTATTATCTAGTTCCCTTTTTTTATTTATCACTACCTTAGTAAGAATCGTGATAGTAGGCAGGGTCTGGTGTTGGCCACCACCAAACAACATTAATAATGAAGGAAAATAGATAATACATGCAAATCCCCAATCATAGAAATGCACAAAACCTAGGTCATTTCAAATTAACTACCCATAGATACCACAACTCCAAGTTGTGGGTGCTTAGCTACTTATGGAAAAGATATAAAACACAAAAATTCAAGTAATAGGCATAGTTGAGAATTTTACAAAGTCCAATGACAGTGAAGACATCCAAATTGTAAACCCACAAGCTTGATAACTTCCAAAGTGTGTATTACAAGATTTGCAATCCCCAAAAATGGGTTTTCAAGGGAAAATAATCTAAGTTGAAACCATAAAATATTCTTGGGAGAATCTCTAGAGCTCAAAGACAAAAGCTCCTTTTTCAAGTGTCAACTCACGTTTTTTCTCCTCTCTCTTCTAAAACCTAATCATACACTATTTATAGTTGTAAGAAACAACCCTAAAAATTATGCAAAAAAGACAGTTGGCATCTGATAAACTTCATAGTTACAACTCATAGGATGGCCTACGGGTCGTAATCAGGGTCTCGTATCAAGATCTTGGTATCTTGGACTGAACTGGAATGACCCTTAAGTACGAGTCTTTACTTGAGCTATGACTTGTATGTTGGTCTCGTAGTCTTGGTCTTCAGTTTTTGGTCTAATATTTTGGTTCTCTAATTCTTGTTACGAGTCCATCTGTACGAGTCATAGTATGCCTTACGACTCGTAGGCTGGGATCATAGGAGTTACCCTCCCTTGGTAGATTTCTCAACTTTTCATCTCTGATTCCTATTACGACACCAACCTACCACTAGTAGCTTGGGCTATGACTCATAGGTGGGATCTTATGGCCTATGCTTTAACAAAATCTTTAACTTTTCTTCAAAATCATGCTAACCTATTTTTTCTACAATATCAACACAAAAACACATAAAAACTATAAAATGTCGCTTCAAGAACTCACAAAATACCTTGTTTTAGGCATCATGCTATAATTTGATAGCACATCAACACTCTCAGCTTACAAGTGTTGCTTGTCCTCAAGCGACAACTCAATTTATGTAGACAAAGAGAAATACATAGCAGCTATATTTATGGCATATAAATAGGTCATTTGGTTCAGGTACCCAACTACTATTTTCAAAACAGAGTTGCAAAGTTAATGAACAAACAACCACATCATGAGATACCTGACAGTCCAACTTCAATAAGCTAAGGAGCATCAACCTTCCACAGTCACTGGCATAGTCATATGCTACTAAAATAGTACAAATGCCCTCACTAGAAAGAAGTCCCTTATACTCACTCAAGAACATGCAGAAATCAAGGACTAAGGAAACATTCTCACTCTCATAATTGAAATTCATGCACATTGATTAACACCATAGGCTTGCCATTATACTAATCTTTCGGCTCAGTGACCGAGTGGACTTGGATCACTTTAGGACTTAAGAGCTTGTAACATAGGTTCATGGTGCTTTGGTATGGCATATTAGGCATTTAGTGACTAAAAGCTATCCTTGAACCATGCTTACCAACACTTTTACCTTCACAACTCATCCAATTTGACTAATTCCTCCTTTATTCCACCATTTGAAGCTTTTCTCGGGCTGTTCTTTCACTTTTTAAGGTTGTGCCTCAATTTCAAACTCATTTTTTCACATCTTTTCAGATCACCACACTTTGTTTTCTTCACCCAGCTCATGATTAATCATTTTCTTTCTTTTAACCCCAACTAACCACATCATTTTTGTTACATTACCATAATAAGAGTAACCCTCAACTTAGACTTTTAGCCTAAAGTGAAGTACCCAATATCATTGTCTCAAACTAGGGCCTCTAATGTAGCCACCCTCAACTTAGGCTTTTAGACTCAATTAAGATTCACCTGTTCAAGGAAGTTCAAGGCCAATATCCGGGTACTTCATCAAATAAGGTTAAGTCAGCAAGGTATCAAGAAAGAATGAGTGCATGAGAAGCTCAAACATTTGGAACAAGGGATTCACTAGTTCATTTGGTAAGCAATTTATGCAAAATGGCCTTCCTATCTGAATAAAGGCCTCAGATCACCTCCAAATCATCTAAGTCACTGTACCAATCTTAGAGTACGAGGGAAAGTTTTAAGTCCATACAAAATGCATGAATTCAGCAAAATAAGTTCACAGCACACATGGAAATTACATCCACAATCAAGTATAGACTTATAGGTCATGCTTTCAGTCTTAGCTTACCTTTACAATATCAGCACAGACATTGCCAGATACTCAAAAATGTATGAATGCATCAATACTTACAACCACAAAAATTTTGAGGGTACCCAAATTTGCATCAAAAGTTTAAAGAATATTTAAGAACTATATATATGCCACAAGATAACATCACTATATATTTATAAATTATCTATACTTCCTAAAACATATCGGTTTAACTAAAAAATAAACATCCACAAGAAAAAAGAAACACAGCGAAAAAACCTTGGGATAAAAAATAGGGGAAGTTGTGGACTTGAGGCTACTCAAACTTCACCTTAATCCATAACTTCCACCACCCACCAAAAGATGATAATTTGTCGTCAAAGTAAGACAAGAACAAAAAGGTGCAAGAGGCATACCTTGGGTTGCCTCCCAAGAAGTGCCTGATTTAATGTCGTGGCATGACAAGAAGCTTTTGTAGTTATGCCCCTTCAAGGTTCCAATCTTTCACTGTTTTGACCTTTGCCATGTTACCCATATATCTTTTTACCCTCTGTCAATTGACTTTGAAAGTTTTGGCATCTTTACTCTCTATCTCGATAGCACCATGGCTAAAAACGTGCACAACTCTAAAAGGTCCCATCCACTTAGATTTGAGTTTTCCAGGGAACCACCTTATCCTGGAGTTGTAAAGCAATACCATGTCTCCCAGGGCAAACTGGTGATCTTCAATTCTGCGATCATGCTGAACTTTCATTCGTTGTTTGTACAAAGCCGATCTCTCATAGAATCGCAGTCTAAACTCATCAAGATCATTTACTTGCATCAACCTAAAGGTTATAGCTTCATGCCAATCTAGTTTCAGCTTCTTCAATTCCCACAATGCTTTGTGTTCAAGTTCAAATGGCAAGTGGTAGGCCTTTCTAAACACCAGTTGATAAGGAGACATTCCGATGGGAGTTCTGAAGGCAGTTTGATAAGCCCATAAAGCATCATCCAACCTCCTTGACCAATCAGTATGATTCACATTCATCATTTTGGATAAGATTTGCTTTATTTCCCTATTTAATACTTCTACTTGCCCACTAGTTTGTGGATGATACATGGTTACCACATGATGATTCACACCATATCTTTCAAGGAGGGCTTTAAAAAGTAGGTTGCAAAAATGAGAACCTCTATCATTGATAATTGCCCAAGGCATATTGAACCTGGAAAAAAAATACATTTTTGGAGAAATCCTGTAAACACTCTTACCCTTATTGTTCGGTAGTGCAACTGCCTCTACCCATTGGGATACATAATCAACTGCAATGAGAATATACTTATTCCATGCGAGCTAACAAATAGTCCCATAAAATCAATGCCCCAAATGACTAGCAGTTTGATGGCCAAAATAGGATTTAGGGGATGTTCATGCCTTCACAAAACTCCCCCTCTCTTTGAAATCTATCATATGACCTTACATAATCATGGGCATCCTGATGAATAGATTGCAATAGTAGCCATACTGCAATACCTTGTAAGCCATTTAAGCTCCACTATGATGGCTACCAACCAATAAAGAGTGACATGCTTCAAGAATGCTTATCATCTCTACTTTTAGAACACACCTCCGAATGATCCTATCAGCACAAATACGAAACAACTATAGGTCATCCTAGAAGAACATCTTTGCATCATGTATAAACTTGTGAAGTTGATGGGTATTAAAATCAGGAGGCACTATATCACTCACTAAATAGTTAGCATAATATGCAAACCAGGGCATAAAATCATGTGACGCTGCTAGAACTTTTTCATCAGGGAATAAATTATTTATGTCCAGCCCATCATCAAATTTCACCATAGCCTCATCTTATAATCTAGATAGGTGATTGGTAACTTGGTTTTCTGACCCTTTTCTATCAATCACGTCAAAAATTGAATTCCTACAAGAGAAGTACATACCTAATTAATCTTGGTTTTGTATATTTCTTTGCCATCAGATATTTGAGTGTGGCATGGTCTATATGTACAATCACTTTAGCTCCCAACAAGTATGAACAAAAATTTTCAAATGCAAACACCAATGCAAGCAATTCTTTTTCGATCATGGTGTAATTCCTTTGAGCCACATTTAGTTCTTTACTGGCATAAAAGATTAGGTGTAGGACTCTCTCTCTCTTTGTTGCCCCAACATCACACTGAGTGCATCCCTACTCGCATCACACATTATCTCAAATAGTTGTGACCAATCTGGAGCTACAATAATAGGCAACTATGGTTAGCCTTCTTTTCAATTCTTTGAAGGTGTGCATGCATGCATCATCAAATATAAATTTTGCATCTTCTTTTAGAAACTTACACAGGGGTTGTGAGATCTTGGAGAAATCCTTTATGAAATGACGGTAGAATCCAGCATGGCCTAGAAAACTTCTGATACCTTTTACCGAAATCAGTGGTGGCAATTTTTCTGTTACCTCAATTTTTGATTTATCTACCTCAATTCTCTTGCCCTAAATTCTGTGACCAAGCACGATACCCTTTTTTACCATAAAATGATATTTCTACTATTTTAGCACCAAGTGACTCTCAACACATCTCTACAACATATCATGCAAATCCAAAAGACACTTTTTCAAGTGAATGGACAACAACATTGAAGTCATCCATAAACACCTCAATAGTGCTTTTAACTATATCCAAAAAGATAGATATCATACATCTCTGAAATGTTGCTGGAGCATTGCAAAGTCCAAAGGGCATTCTCTTAAATGCAAAAGTACTATAGGGGCATGTGAACATTGTCTTCTCCTGATCCTCAGGTGCAATGATAATTTGATTGTACCTGGAATACCCATCAAGAAAATAGTACCATTCCTTTTTTGCTAGTCTGTCGAGCATCTGATCTATGAAGGGCATAGGAAAGTGATCCTTCTTAGTAGAAGCATTTAATTTTCTATAATCCATGCATACTCTCCACCCGGTTACTAGTCTCATGGGGATCAACTCATTCTTTGCATTAGGCACCACTGTGATACATCTTTTCTTTGGAACACACTACATTGGACTTACCCACTCACTGTCAGCAATCAAGTACATTACTCCTGCATCTAACCACTTGACAAACTCTTTTCTCATAACCTCTTGCATTGGAGAGTTCAACCGCCTTTGATGTTCAATACTCGATTTGTAATCTTTGACTAGATAAATCTTATGAGTGCATACCCCAGGGGGTATGCCTATGATGTCTGCAATTGTCCACCCAATGGCTCTCTGGTACTGTTTGAGGACTAAGACTAGGGATTTTCTTTGAGCGTCACTTAAATCTGTTGCAATGATGATAGGTAATGTACTATTTTCTCCCAAGTATGCATATTTCAGATGTGATGGTAATGCCATTAATACTAACTCTGGTGGAACTTCTACAAAAGGCTTTGTAGGTGGCTTCTCCCTGTTGCATAAGTCCAATTCTAACCTTGCTTGCCGCCTCGGACCAAATGACACCCCAAGATTATTTACCATTTCCTCATAACCAGGAATGTTGTCACCATCAAAGTTCATCAACACAGCTGCCAAAGGATCAACACTGAGACTTAATTCTATCGGGATTTTGGCTTCATCATCTTCATCAAATGAAATCATTGAGATGCCTTGGAACTCCAAACTATTCCCATCCTGCTGACCCACTTGAAACACCACTACTTCTTCGCCAAATCTGAAAGAAATTAGATTCTTCTCCATATCTACTAATGCTAGTCCTATGGCTAAGAAGGGTCTTCCCAAAATGATTTGAACTACAAAATCAAACTCACAGTCAAGTATAACAAAATTTGTAGGAAATATAAATTTGTCTACCTTTACCAACACATCATACAGGATCCCCACAAGCTTCTTGACTATTATGTCTGCTATCAACAACCACATCTTTGTAGGGAAAAGGCTTCCTACAACCAAGCTTCCTGAATATGGAAAGAGGCATTAAGTTGATGTTAGCTCCCAAATCACACAGTGCTTTAGCAAACGCTAGCAAACACAGTGCATGGTATGGTGAATGCACCCGAGTCTTTGCGCTTTTGTGCTAATGACATTGTAGTGATGGCACTACAACATTGAACATTTCTGGAGAGGTTTTGGCTCACTTTTAGCTTCTTTTTGACTAGATCTTTCATATATTTGGCATGTCCTGGCATCCTCTCAAGGGCCTTTGCCAAAGAAAGGTCTACTGACAATTTTTTTAGCATTGCCAAAACTATTCAAACTTACCTTCCTCCTTTCTCTTTCCAAGCTTTTGAGGGAAATGAGGAGGAGAACTTGGAAAGGTTTTATACTTCTTTGGTTGCTCTTCTGTGTTGTATCCTTGGTTCCTGCATTAATTATCTTCTTGTTGTTTTCATTTTTCACCTTTTGCATAGAGCACTCTCTTGTGCTCTTGCCACTCCGAGTTATCACTGCTATGCAATGCTCTTCATTCTTAGGATTTTGAACTGCATTACTTGGTAAGGTACCCTTTTGGCATTATTTAATTATAAAGACACTTGTCCGAATTGTTGTTCAAGTTGCTTGATCGCCACAGAATGAGACTTAATTTTCTAATTTATGCTTGAAATATCGGTCTTCATCCAATTCAAAGTCTCATCATAGTGATCCGCCTTCTTCAACAATTTATCAAACATTTCTTTAACCCTCAAACTACTTGATCCGACATCCTGGTTATGTGGTGGCACATAGGGACCATTCCTGTAGCCTTCTCTTCTACACCATTTTGAGCATTCTCTCTTTCATAATATCCACCCCTATTATCTCTATATGCTCTTTCTTGATTGAAGTTTTGACCTTGATTCATAAAACCTTGATTCCAATAATCCAAATTGGATCCTTAGGGGTTGTTTTGAAAACTTTCCACCTAGTTGCTCACAAAGCATGCATCCTCATCAAAGAATTGATCATCAAAATTTGAAGTCCTTGGGAGTTGATAGACTACCGCTTGAATACTTGCTTGATTTTGTTTTAAAACCAAGTCCATGCTCATATTGAGTTGAGCAAGTTGTTCTATAATTTCTTCATTCACCTTAGCTTGCCCATTATTTATGGTAATTTCACAAGAGATCTTTGTTGTACCCCTCTCACTTTGGCCCCATGCTCGGTTGGTTTTCACCACTTGTTCCATTCTTTTAGCGACAAGTTCAAAATGGTTGATCAATAAAAACACCTCACATGATTGTGTTGGCACATGTTTTGCTATTATCATCAAGTGCTCTATAAAAGAACTCGACCAAAGTATTATCAACAATCTTATGATCGAGAACTATTCTCAAGCATTTGGTGAATCTTTCCTATGTAGTGCTAAGAGAGTCTCCAGACAATTGCTCAAAGTTGTTAATTTGGTCCTTAAGCTTCAATTTCTTTGACCTTGGGAAATATCTTTTGAGGAATACCCTTTATAGCTCAGCCCAACTCGTGATGGTACTTGTAGGAAGCTCAGACAACCATATAGTTGCATTGCCAGTAAATGACAATAGAAACACCCTCAATCCAATAATGTCAATAGAAATATTTTGTATTCCCATAGCACTTTTACACACTCAAGTCAACATTTTGGAGATAACGGTGGGGACCCTTTAACAGTAGCCCTGTGAATAGGCCACGGTTTTGGAGCATCTGGAGCAATCCACTTGAGATACGAACTTAGCATCGGCCAATAGAGGGGGCAGTACTATAGAGCCAGACACATCCATTGCTATAGGGTTCAGTCGGTATTGATTCCAACCATAAGCATTTGCATTTATATCTCTAAATTGTGGCCGGTTAACACTTGGTGGTGGATTCTCCTCTCCTCTAAAGTCTTCCTCATTCGCATGCATATCCTCCTCAACCTCAATGTCCTCATTCACTCAGGCCATCCTTCATGGTAGTCAAAAGATCTCTAAATTTAGCGGAGTTAAGGGATTGCCTTGGCTCCTTGTGTTGGCCACACAACCTAGTACATCGTGCAACAAAAATCAAACAACAAAAACAAAAGTAAAGTAAAAGAGACTCTAGAAATCAACACTAGAATAAACTAATCGTGAAATCAAGTCAAAACCTAGTTATATTCCCCGGCAACGGTGCTATAATTTTTGATGTTTATGGTTACGCTCCAATAAGAAAATGGTCGCTATCAGTAATTAACCTAACCAAGGTTATGGTCAAATCGATAGGAAAAACAGTGGTTGACTACAAGAATTCATCACTAATCATTTCTAGTGTCTATAACTACAAACCCTAAATATGGGGTTCATGTGATTCAAAAAATAATGATAAAATAAACACTAACTAGAATGTGAGAAAACACTCAAATTTGGGGAAAACTTGGAAATTGTGCTCCCCATGGCTCGTTGACTCAAATACCCTAGATAACACAACTACAATTGATGAATCTATAGGATGGTAGCTAAGGTTCTTCCAGCCCTCTTGTGAAGGAGAAGGTCAAATTTCACTATGGTGCTTAGTCGACTAGTATGGCATTTCAGCTAACCATTACCTATTGTCCCAATTAATCTCCCTTTGGTCAGGTTTGGTCAATTAGACGGGAACACATTAATCGAATCCTATCATCTACTTCCCTTTTCTTGTTTGTCATTATCTTGGTCGGGATTGTGATAGTAGGCAAAGTTTGGTGTTGGCCACCACCAAACAACATTAATAACAAAGGGAAATAGACAATACATGCAAAACTCCAATCATAGAAATGCACAAAACCTAGGTCATTTTAAATCAACAACCCATGGTTCCCACAAACCCAAGTTGTGGGTGCTTAGCTACATATGGCTAAGATAAAACACACAAAAGTTCAAGTAATAGGCATAGTTGAGAATTTTACCAACTCCAATCAAAGTGAAGACACCCAAATTGCAAACCCACAAGCTTGATAACTTCCAAAGTGTGTAGTACAAGATTTGGAATCCCCAAAAATGGGTTTTCAAAAGGGAAAATAATCTAAGTTGAAACCATAAAATATTCTTGGGATAATCTCTAGAGCTCAAAGACAAAAGATCCTTTTTCAAGTGTCAACTCATGTTTTTTATCATCTCCCTTCTAAAACCTAATCTTACACTCTTTATAGTATGAACAAAACAACCCTAAAAATTATACAGAAAAGACAATTGGCATCTGATAAACTTCGCAGTTACAACTTGTAGGATGGCCTACGAGTCGTAGTTGGGGTCTCATATTAGGATCTTGGCATCTTAGACTAAACTGGAATGACCCATAAGTATGAGTCTTTACTTGAGATACAACTCATATATTGGTCTCGTAATCTTGGTCTTCAATTTTTGGTCTGACATTTTGGTTCTTTGATTCTTGTTATGAGTCCATCTATATGAGTTAGTGTGTCTTATGAATTATAGGTTGTTTTTGAACTTTTAGTATTTGATTCCTATTATAACACCACCCTACGATTTGTAGATTAGGCTATGACTCGTAGATGGGATCATATGGCCTATGCTTCAGCAAAATCTGTAACTTTTCTTCAAAATCATGCCAACCTAATGTT
>JAOTQJ010188857.1:0-61572 GCA_025642045.1 Solanum sejunctum | reverse complement strand
GGTTGGTTTGAGGTTGGAGAGGTGGCTTTATTGGGACCGAATCTGGTTATGGAGGCCCTTGAGAAGGTTAGGATGATTAGGGAAAGGTTGAAAATAACCCAAAGTCATCAAAAATCATATGTTGATATGAACAGAAGAGACCTTGAATTCAAAGTGGCTGATCGGGTCTATTTGAAAGTTTCTCCAATGAAAGGTGTAGTCCATTTTTGTTAAAAAGGGGAAGTTGAGTCCGAGGTAAGTTGATCCTTATGAGGTGATAAGGACGGTTGGCAAGGTAGCTTATGAATTGAATTTGCCTAGTGAAATGAATTTGGTTCATCTGGTGTTCCACGTCTCTATATTTAGAAAATATGTTGGTGATCCAAATCCTATTGTGCCTCTTAATGTTCTAAGTGTTGTTGAGGATAACTTGACTTATGACAAGACTCTTGTTCAAATTTTGCATTGGCAAGTCAAGAGATTGAGGAACCATGAGGTGGCATCAGTTAAGGTCCTTTGGAGGAACCAACAAAGCGAAAGTGCTTCTATGGAGGCCCAAGCAAACATGAAAAAGAGCTATCATTAATTAACCTAACTGAGGTTGGGGTCGAATCCACAGGGAATATAGGGCTTGAATATAATATTTCACTACTTATCATGCCTAGTATCTATAACACAACCTCTAGATGGGGGGGGAGGAGTTTTATGTGATTCAAAGACAACTTAAAATGAATACTAATTAAAATTCAGGAAAACACTCAATTTTGGAGAAAACTTGGGAATTGTGTTCCCCGTGGCTGGTTGACTCAATTACCCTAGCTAACATAACTTTGATTGGTGAATTTGCATGCATGATGGTAACTTAGATTCTTCCAGCCCTATTGTGTAGGTGAAGGTTGAATTTCACCATGACGCTTGGTCGGCCACCATGGTGTGCCAACAAACCATTACCTATTGTCTCAGTCAACCTTCCTCTTAGTCAGGTTTTGTCGATTAGACAGGAAAACATGAACAAAATCCTATCATCTACTTCCCTTTTCCTATTTGTTACTACCTTGGTTAGGATTATGATAGTTGGCAAGGTTAGGTGTTTGCCAACACCAAACACCATTAATCATGAAGGGAAATAAAGAATACATGCAAAACCCCAATCATCGACATGCACAAAACCTGGGTAATATCAAGTCAACTACCCATGGTTCCCACAATTCCAAGTTATGAGTATTTAGTTACTCATGGCTAAGATAAAACTCACAAAAATGCACATAATAGCCATAGTTAAGAGTTTCACCAATAATAATGGAGGAGATAAACACCACAAGTTCCAAAACCACAAGCTTAATTGATCAACAATGAGTACAAAGCAGGATTTGCAATCCCCAAAATCAGTTTCCAAAAGAGAAAAATAATCTACTCTAAATACCTAAGAAAAGCTTCAGAATGTAATGGAGAAATGTCTATTGTTCACCCTCCTTCAACAAACTAACTTAAATTATTTATCGTCTTTACAAACCAAACCTAGGAATTATATAGAAAAGATAACGGGACTCTAATAAATTTCACAGCTACGACTCGTAGATTGGCATATGAGTCATAGACGGGGTATCATATCTGGTTCTTGGCATCTTGGATTGAACTAGTACGACCCATAGATATGAGTTGTTACTCGAGATATGACTCGCATGTTGGTCTCCCAGTCTTGATATTCAGTTTTTGGTCCAACATTTTGGCTCTCTGATTCTTGCTATGAGTCCATCTATACGAGTCATATTGTGTCATACAACCCATAGGATGGGATTGTAGGGGTGACCTTCACTTGTAGATTTCTGATTTTTAGTCTCTGATTTCTATTACAACACAATCTACGACACATAGCGTGAGCTACAACTCATAGGAAGGCTCTTATGGCCTATGCTTTAACAAAATTAGCAATTTTTGTTCAAAATCATGCCAACCTAACTTTTCTGCAAGTAACACAAGAACACATCAAAACACTAAAAACAAAATCCATTGTTTTAGGCACCAAATGTGCTTTAATATGACAACAAATCAACACCCTCAACTTAGAATTGTTGCTTGCCCTCAAGCGACGACTCAATCTATGCATAGAAAGAGAAATACATAGCAGCTATATCAATAGCATGTACAACAACTCATTTGGTTCAGGTACCCAACTACTACTTTCAAAACAGGGTTCCCAAGTTATTGAGCAAACCAGAACATTATGAAAGACCTGAAAGTCCAACTTTCACAAGCTAAGGAGCATCAACCATCTATAATCATTGATATAGTCATATGCTACTCAAGTAGAGCAAATGCCCTTACTAGAATGAAGTCCCTTATATTCAGTCAAGAACATTCTAAAATCAAGGATTTAGGAAATATTCTCACTCTCAAAATTTAAATTCATGCTCATTTTTCTGGCTTGGTGATAAAGTGGAGGTGGATCACTTTAGGACTTATAGGCTTGTAACATCCGTTCAAGGAGCTTTGGTGATGTATTTTGGGCAAATATTACTAAAGCTATACTTGAACAATGTTTACTAACACTTTTTGCTTTCATAATCCACCCTTTTTAAACCAATCCACCCTTATTCTCCTATTTTGAACTTTTCTCGAGTGCTTTCTTTCTCTTTTTCAGCAGAGCCTTGATTTCTAACTCATTTTTGCTACTTTTCCCTTAACTCAAGGCACTTTTCTTTTCTTTTTCTTCACTCAATTCATGATTTTTCATTTCTTTCTTGATTTCCTAACAATCTACCTTATTATTATTACTTTGCCACAATAAGGGCCACTCAAATTAGGATTTTAGCCTCTGGTGATGTACACAATATCTATGTCTTAATCCAGCGCCAATAACTACAACATCCTCAACTTAGGATTTTGGCGTCAACAAGGGTGAACATGTTCAAGGATAGACCAGGGCCAATATCAAGGCATTTCATCAAACAAGGTTAAGCTAGCAAGGTATCAATAAAGAATGAGTACATGATAAGCTTAACATTTTGGAATAAGGGATTCACTCGCTCATTTGGTTGGTCATTTAGTTTAAAAGTAGTTTCACTCAAGGAACAAAGGCCTAAGATCCCTTCCATATCTACCATGTCACCGAACCAATACAACATGCATGAATGTCGCAAAATAAGCTCACAAGACACATGGCAATTGCATCCAAAACCAAGTATAGACTCACGGGTCATTCTTTCAGATTTAGCTTACCTTCACAATATCAGAACAAACATTTCCAAATACTCACAAAATGTATGAATGCATCAATACTCACAAACTCAACAATTTTGAGGGCACCTAATTTTTACATCAAAAGTTTTAAAAAAATCTAAGAACTAAATATATGTGCTGAAAGATAACATTACTATGAATTTACCCATTATCTATACTACTTAAACATGCTGGTTCGATAGCAAAATAAACATCCACAAGGAAAAAGAAGCACGAGAAGAAAATCTTGGGATAAAAAGTGGGGGAAGTTATTCACTTGAACCTACTCAAACTTCACCTT
Organism: Solanum sejunctum; assembly: GCA_025642045.1. NCBI lineage: Eukaryota > Viridiplantae > Streptophyta > Magnoliopsida > Solanales > Solanaceae > Solanum > Solanum sejunctum. Next base: position 58,073 of record JAOTQJ010188857.1, on the reverse strand, counting down.
AATCCATAACTTCTACCACCCCACAAAAATAGGGTACTTTGTCCTCAAAGTAAAGTCAAGAACACAAACAAAACACAATTACATAGAAATATATATACATATATTCATTAAAAACCAAAAATAAACATCTAAAGTAGAAATAAAAATAACATTCAACATAATCATATTTAAACACAAGCAAAGACCAACAAAATAAAAATATTATCTAAAAAAAAACAAAGTATCCAATCATAATGAAATGAACACTAGGGTAAAAAGAAGTCAAACATCAAGGTGCATCAAACACCAGTCTCGGGCTGATCTATTAGGTCCTGGGGCTGGCTCTCCTCATCTACTGTAGTGACGGAAGTACCTTCTCCAGGAAGGGTGTGTTGTGCTCGGTCTCTCTGAATAGTCTCCAGTAAAAGTGACTCCTACACCACCTCCTCAGGTATGGGCTCCTCCTCCTTAGGTCTTGGCCTCTTCGTAGTCGGCTCTAGATTAGCATGCTCTAGAGGCCTCCTCCCTCTAGTGTCTGATCGATCAGTGAGCCAATCAAACACCTCATCTCATACCAGTGCTCCCTTTGCCAACATCTGTAATAAGGCGGCCTTGAGTTTGGGGAACTCCTCAGCAACTGCACTCGTATTGGTAGGTGTAGCTCCTGCAAGCCTGTGTTGAACTCTGGCCCCACACGTATCCACCCTAGCATTTATAGCTTGGACTTGTTCATCAACTAAATCATGAACATATGCCTTTATCCTCTCCTTGGAGTCTTGAACAGTCTTATCAATTAATAGACAAACTATCACTGAAAGATCATGTAGCCTCCCTTCCGCTATATTAACCCTATGCAGTAAATCATGAAAAGTAACAATAGAGAAAAGATGGTCAACTTGCATAGTAGATACTGCTAGTGCATGAGTGCTAGATGATGGGGTAGACTAGATCTCAACCGCAGGTACGGGTTCTATAGTAGCTGAAGTAGTGCCAATGGTAGATAAAGGTAATCCTAGGACCTGTAGCTCTACTGTGAATTGTTCCAAGATAGCTGGAGGAGCTGCGTGTGGCAAGGCCACCAGCTTCTCATCAGCCTTTATCAGGATAGGATCCATAGTGCGTGTGGCTCATGTGGACTTCCACAGAGCCCTCGGATTGCTAAGTGTCCGAGGATTCATCTTACAACCTCCGCCGAAGAGCTTGAATAGTCCATTTGTCTTTTGGGGGCATTTTTATGCAAACAACCCACAAAACAACATTTATGTTCAAGATGTTTCATCCACTTAAATACTCAGCAAAGAACATGAAATCAAAACAACTAACAAGTAATTATGCATTGATGCAACTGCAACTATATAGGTACAAGTGTAGTTACAACATGTGGGGTGACCTATGAGTCATATACTAGCCTCGTAATGCTAATGATGCTTTAAAAAATGCTTTCGAATCATATACATGAGCCATAGTTATGACACGTAGGATGGTCTATGAGTCGTAGACCTGGTCTTATACATAGTTCAAGAAAAATTAAAAAACTTAGCAAAGTTTTATAAGACCCTCCCTACGAGTTGTACTAGGTAGTATAAGTCGTATATGGGTCTTATATGAGGAATATGAAGGAATTACTAGTGGTTGAAGCTTTCTACGAGGGACCACTATGACTCATATAGGAACTTATGAGTCGTAAGAGTGCCTCGTAACTGCACACAGAAGCCACCTACAATGCCTACTTATTTCCCACTCAAAGCACAAACAGATCAACAAATTTCAACTCTCTCAAGCATACAGGAGCAAAGCAAGATTAAACGACATATATTAAATTCCAAACTAACATTTGCATCTTAAAACGACCATTATCCCTAAGAGTTGAAATCAATTCTACAATTCGTCAAGCACAGCAAACATAAAATATGTTACAAACTAACACTTGACAACCATACAACGTTCCAAAGGAGTGCAATCAACATTCACAATGATTCAATCAAACCCACATGTTCAAGCATACGTAATCATCTCTATACTACCAATATTTCAACAAGGTCCAATTCACAACTCAATCTTTTTCAATGCATACAAACCCTAGATTATAAGTTTTTCTCAAAAATTAATGTACAACATACTTAAGCATGATCAAACTAAATGTATACTCATGTAATGAACAAGCTTGTCAACAAAAATTGAGAAATGTAACTGAAGAGCTTACCAATTTGATTAAGAAGTGAACCAAAGGAAAGAGAGATGATTTTTGTGATGAAACCCTAGAAATTTACACCTTCGCCAGAATCTTCGTCAGAAAACGACGTGGGTAGCCGATATTTTTGGTCAGTGGAAGAATCAGGAGATGAAAATGTGGTTTTCAGTCATCTGTAGAGTTAAGGATTATGAATTTGGGTTCAAAAATAATTTTGACCCATTTTATAAGCAAATTCGCTCAAATTTCAACAGACTGCATATCGGGGCTACGAGACCCCGACTACAAGTCATAGGTCATCCTATGACTCATAGGTCCAGGTCTCGCATCCGACCAAACACTTGGTAAAAATCTAGGAATCATACCTGGGCACTATGAACCCCATTTATGACTCGTAGGGGATCCTACAAATTGTAAAGTTAGCTCGTAGTGTGTGTGCCAACTTCAGATAGTTATTGTTTTCCCTACGAGGTATAAACACGAGTCATAATAACGACTATGACTTGTATGTTAATTCATAGGGGCCGCTCGAAGTCCAAGTTTTTCCTAATCTCCCGTTCTTTCCTTCCCACCTGCATACCAAATCTCAAAGCACAGAAATCCTCAAAATTATTAAAATTACATCACTGTCTATAAATTTAGATCAAACTACTACTACTACTCTAAGTCTCAAACAAATAAATAATTAGTAAAATGCTTGGGTTTCCTACCAAGAAATGCCTTTTTTAACATTGTGGCCCAACTTTAGCATCTTTCTTCGTCAATTATCATCGAGGATCCACACTTTACTCTTGCATTTATCTCAGTATTTCATGGATTAGCAGATATCAAATATAGCTTCTGCATCATTAATCCTAAATTGTAGCTGACCGAAATCCATATCCACTACTGCTTTCCTAATGGCCAGAAAAGGTCTCCATACAATAATGTGTACCAAAAAATCATCTTTGTAGTCGACGATCATAAAATCTACCGAAAAGCTGAACTTATCAATTTTAATAAGCATATCCAAAAGGATTCTCTCTAACTTTTTAATGGTTCGATCTGCCATAAGCAACCTCATTCGTGTCGAGGTAGGAGTACTAATGCCGAGTCTTTTGATTATGGCAAGAGTCATTAAATTGATGCTTGCTCCTAAGTCGCAAAATGCTCTTGCAAATTCAATATCGCTGGTAGTGCAAGAAATGGTGAATACATTGGAGTCTTCTCAATTTTGAGAAAGGCATTTAGTCATAATCGCACTATATTATTGGAGTTCTTGTGAGAACTCTTGTCTCATAGTGCATATTTTTGACTAAATCCTTCATATATTGAGCATATTCGGGCATTTTATACAACACTTCTAGGAGAGGGATGTTGATGGAGAGTTGCTTCAACATTGAGAGGAAGTGTTTGAATTTACCCTCCTCTTCCTTCTTCTTGAGCATTTTAGGAAATAGAGAAGGAGGTTTTGGGATAGATTTTACATTGCCATGCTCCCTTATCTCTTCTTGTTATATCCCAACACCCTTTGGATCTTGTCCTTCAACTTTAACTTTACCACCAAGACCCTTCTCAATGACTTCATCCATAATAGATGGCATAGGGGGATCTATTATGATCTTACCACTCTGAGTCATCACCGCTATGAAATGCCTTTTAGTTTTAGGATTCTGAAACATATTGCTTAGTAGGGTGGCCTTTTGGCGTTGATTCAATTGTGAATAAACTTGTCCAAATTGTTGCTCAAGTTTGTTGATTGCAATGAAATTAGATTGTATCTTTTGATTAGTACTTGAGATATCTACTTTCATTTCCATTAAAGTCGCATCTTAATGATCTTCTCACTTCAACAACTTCTCAAACATATCTTTGATCCTAGAATTACTTGATCTGGCATCACGATTGAGTGGCGGAACATAAAGACAGTTTCTATAGTCCTCCCTTCTCCATTCTGCATCTAGTACTCTTTCTCTCTCATAGTATCCACCCCTATTATCTTTGTACATCACATCATGGTTAAAGTTCCGACCTTGATTCCCAGAACCTTGCCTTCAATAGTCTGTATTTGACATTTTGGGGTTGTTTCGGAAACTTATCAGTTAGTTACTAACATAACAGGCATCCTCATCAAAGAATTGATCATCATACATAGGAGTAATTGGGGGTTGGTGAGCTATTACCTTCACACTAGCTTGGTTTTGCTTAAAAACTAAATCCATGCTCATAAGGAATTGAGAAAGTTACTCCATAATATCTTCATTCACTTTCGCTTGTTCATTATTTATGGTAACCGCACAAGTACTCTATGTATTACCATGCTTACTCTATCCCCATGCTTTGTTGGTCTTTACCACTTGCTCCATTCTTTTGGCTACTAGCTCAAACAGTTGATCAAGAAAAACACCTCCCATGATTGTGTTGGCGCAAGCTTTGGTGTTATCATCAAGTGCTCTATAAAAGATCTCAACCAAAGCATCATCAACAAATTTATGATCAGGGACCATCTTCAAGTAATTGGTCAATCTCTCAAATGTAGTGCTAAGGGAGTCCCTATGAAATTGTTTAAAGTTATTAATTTGGTCCTTAAGCTTCCTCTTCTTTGACCTTGGGAAATATCTTTCTAGGAACAGCCTTTGTAGCTCAGTCAAACTCGTGATGGTACCCGGAGGAAGTTCAGAAGACCATATACCTGTATTACCAGTAAGTGACAATGGGAACACTCTCAATCCAACAGCATCAATAGAAATATTTTGCGTCCCTATGACACTTTTACACACGATGACAATATTTTGGAGACGATGGTGGGGATCCTCTGACGGTAACAATGTAAATGGCCATGGTTTTGGAGCATCCGGAGAAATCCACTTGATACCATGAACTTAGCATCTGCCGCTAGAGTGGGTAGTACTATAGAATCAATAACATCCATCAACATAGGGTTTAATTGGTATTGATTCAAGCTATAAGTATTTGCATAGAAATCTCTAAGTAGGGGCCAGTTAACCCTTGGCAGTGGATTCTCTTCTCTTTTTAAGTCTTCCTCATTCATGTGCATATACTGGTCAACCTCAATTTCCTCATTCACTTGAGCCATCTTTCTTAGTAGTCGATGGATCTTCAAATATAGTGGAGCTAAGATATTGCCTTGGCTCGTTGTATTGGGCATACCACCTAGTATACCCTGCAAAAGAAATCAAACAACAAATAAAAAACAGAAGTAAAGCACAAAAGACTCTAGAAGTCAATATTAGAACTAACTAATACTGAATTCGAGTCAAAACCTAGTGGTATTCACAAACAATGGTGCCATAATTTTGATGGTGGTCACCTCTAATAAGAAAGCGGTCTCCATCAATAACCTAATCGAGGTTAGGATCGAATCCACAGTGAATACATGGCTTGACTATAACGTTTCACTTCTAGTCATTCCTATTATTTATAACTACAATCTCTAGATGGGGTGGGTTTCTTTGTGATTCAAAGACAACTTAAAATAAAAACTAATCAAAATTCAAGAAAACAATCAATTTTGGGGACATCTTGGAAATTGTGTTCCCCATGGCTTGTTGACTGAATTACCCTAAGTTACATAACTTTGATCGGTGAATTGCATGCAGGATGGTAACTTAGGTTCTTCCAGCTTTCTTTTGAAGGTGAAGGTCAAATTTCACCATGGCGCTTGGTCGGCCACCATGGTGTGACAACTAACCTTACCTATTTTCCCAGTCAACGTCCCCTTAGTTAGGTTTGGTCGAGTAGAAGGGAAACATCAATCGAATACTATCATCTACTTTGCTTTTTCTATTATCACTGGCATTGTTAGGATGATGATAGTAGGCAAGTTTGGTGTTGGCTACCAACAAACAACATTAATCATGAAGAAAAATGAATAATTTATGCAAAACCCCAATCATAGACATGCGCAAAAGCCTAGGTCATCTCAAGTCAACTACCCATGGTTCTCACAACCCTAAGTTATGGGTGTTTAGCTACTCATGGCTATGATTAAACATAAAAAACTACACATAATAGACATACTTAAGAGTTTCACCAATTAGCAAGGAGGAGACAAGCACTACAAAATAACCCTACGAATTATGCTGAGAAGACAGCTGGCATCTAATAAATTTCATAGTTAAGACTCATAAGTTAGCCTACGAGTTGAAGTTTAGGTCTCGTATCTGGTTGTTGGCATCTTAGATTAAACTGGTACAACCTATAGGTACGAGTCATTACTCGAGATATGACTCATATGTTGGCCTCGTAGTCTTGGTCTTTAGTTTTTGGTCCAATATTTTGGCTCTCTGATTCTTGCTACAAGTTCACCTATATGAGTTGTAGTGTATCTTACAACTCGAAGGCTGGGCTCGTAGGCATAATATTCACTTAGCAGATTTCTGATTTTTGGTCTCTGATTTTTTCTATGACACAACCTATAACTCATAGCGTGAGCTACGACTCGTAGGAGGGCTCGTATGGCCTGTGCTTTTGCAAAATCTGTAACTTTTCTTCAAAGACTTGCCAACCTAACATTTCTACAAGATTAACACAAGAACACATCAAAACACTAAAAAATTGCTTTAAGAACTCACGAAATCTCTTGTTTTAGGCAGCAAATGTGATATAATTTGACAGCACATCAAGTTTCAAGTCTTGTATTTCAGGTCTTGTATTTCAGCTCCTATGCCATTTAGATGCATTCATGTTTATGGTGGCAAGTTTATGATGATTTTACACTTATGTTAAGATTTTTCAAATGGTGTTTTAAATAGAATGTTGCATTCTTATCGGAGCTGATTTGTTTATGATCATTTTTGTCTTGTACATCTCCTTTACATTCGGAGATGAATGTTCCCAAGGGGGAGATATTGAAATGACCCAAAAAATGCCTAAAAATGTGCTTCGGAATACCAAAAATTTTAAATTCCATATATGTCAAATTCCATGATATCAGAAATTTGACTTCGTATTCTTGTTCAGGGGGTCAAAATTAGGGAAAAAAGGTCCAATCCCAATTTAAGAGCAAAAAATTAGCAATTATGAATTTTCAAGTTACAAATTCCATTGAGTGTTCTGCGCCACTAGCGCGATGTAACAAGGGTGCACAGATGAAGAGAAGTTATCTATGCATCCTCTCCATGACGTGGAGAGGTGTATTTTCTGCTATTGATTTTTTTTGTGGTCCAAGATCTTTTAGACTTGCGCCTAAAAGTTCCCAAACATATTTTTAACTATAATTAGTCATATTCCACCCTCATATCATCCTAAGCATTTATTGACCTAAATCTTAGTCATATTTGTTACTCCCAAATTCAAGTCTCAAACCCTCATCCGAAACTGAGGTTTTCCTTCAAGGTTCTTCTTCAAGCTTCATGTGTCCATCTTTAATTTTTTCCAAGTTTATCTCTAAGCTAAATTATGTGGGTTTCCTTCATGAGTTTATTTTACCATGATACCCAAGCCTCCTTTTACTCAAATTGCATGATTTAAAGTTGCCTTACAAATGGGTCTTTCTCATTTTGAAATTTACTGCACATTATGTTAAATTATGTGAAACTATGACTATTTTGCAATGCTTTGAGCTATAAATCTTTCATCTATTATAAGATTTGAGGAGGGGTTTTTATGTATCTTGCTTGAGGTATTGAAAGGTGTTGATTGATGGTTTTACAATGGATTTTCTTGAGTGATTTCATCTTTATATTTCATGTTTTTGTATTAGAATTACACACCCTCTAGGTGTTTGATAAAATGTTTGGAAATGGTTTCTTGAGTAGTTGAAGGTCCAAAGCATGGGATATGATATGATTGAATGTATGATTATTAAATGAGCTTATTTATATGATATACTCTATATGAAGTATTGCATTATACTATAGTCGATCTGGGGGAACAAGAGCCCGGGTAACCGAGGTGGGGGTTTGTACTCATCAACCATGTGAGGGGTTTGTACTGCACCTCTGTAGTGATAAGTGTGATTATCATCAACCATGTGAGGGGTTTGTACCATACCACCAAGGGTGATCGGGTGAAACCATCATCAACCAATCAAGGGGTTTGTACCTTAAAAATCTATCTTGGTCGCTTCTACACATGTGATATTGAATTTATCATGCATGCCATATTGTTATATTTGCCTATTGCCTATTTTTGTGCATTTTGACTATGATGCCTAATTCTTGTTGTAGTGCATCCTACATGCTTAGAACATTTAAGCGTACTAACTCATACTCTTGCATACATGATATGACCATGTTGGGACTAGTGACCAAGTTGATCATCCTCCTCCTCCACATGTATAGTTCGGTTCTTCTCAAGCTAGTTGGTGAATTATCCACTTCGAGGACCTTAGTCTATGTTTCTCTTATCATGTATTGATATGCTCTTCTTTATTTCTATTTTGACTATGAATCTGAGCCCAGTTGCTTTATTTTGGCCCCTGATCTTATATGTGCATTAGAGGTACTTGATAAAAATGTTATGTATCTATGCGAAGAGCCTTTATTCTTGCCTACATTATATGACCATGTAGCCTACATTATATGACCAAGTTTATTATCCTCATCCTCTACAGGGATAGCTCGGTATTTGTCAAACTAGTTGGTGAGTCATCCAATTCAGGGACCTTAGTCTATATTTCTCTTATCATGTATTGAGATGCTCTTCTATATTTCTATTTTGACTATGAATGTGAGCGCAGTTGCTTTATTTTGGCCCCCGATCTTATATATGCATTAGAGGTACTTGATAGACATGTTATGTATCTACGCTAAGAGCCTTTATTCTTGCCTACATTATATGACCATGTAGCCTACATTATATGACCAAGTTGATGATCCTCATCCTCTACAGGGATAGCTCAGTATTTGTCAAACTAGTTGGTAAGTCATCCATTTCAGGGACCTTAGTCTATATTTCTCTTATCATGTATTGAGATGCTCTTCTTTATTTCTATTTTGACTATGAGTGTGAGCCCGGTTGGTTTATCTTGGCCCCCGCTCTTATATATGTATTAGAGGTGTTTGTTGGATATGTTATGTATCTATGCTAAGAGCCTTTATTCTATTGTTCTTGATGTATATCATATGAAATTTCTTTCCCTTCACCTCAATTTTCTCACTTTATTATCTCTTGATATTTGTTTAATGACTTCCGCGACCAAGGATGTCTAATCATTTTATAAGAGAATTGCTTGTGCTCCCTTCGGGTTTACCTTGCATTGTGTCACATTTAAGCCTTAGGCTTGGGTTATTATAGGAACAAGAATATGAAGTCGAATTTTTGATATCACGCGCGAATTTTGAGATATATGGGAATTATGATTCTGGGCACTTTCGAGGCATATTTTTGGGCACTTTTTGGGGTCGTTTCAATATCTTCTACTTTTGAACATTTGTCCCTGAATGTCAAAGAAAGGTACACAAGAGATGTAAACAAGATAATTGTAGCCCACACACGGATGCAACAATGCACTTAAACATTATTTAAAAATTCTCAACACAAGTGAAAAGTAGTCATGAACAGGTTAATTTAAACATGAATGGATGTAATGACATGAGGGTTGAGCTTACGACTTGAAATCACATAAAGGTATCAGTTGCCACCTTGGACTTGAATAAAGTGAAAGAGATATGGATATTGCTCTCCATGCCAACTCTGGCTCCCTAAGAGACACTTTTGACTTGTTGATTCTTCCAAAGGGCCATGACCAATACCACATCTTTATCAATCAACTTATCCACCCATCCGTTCAATATCTCCACAGGGACCTTCTCCTAAGCTAACTTATCCTCCACAACACCCACAAACTCATTGATTTATATAGCACTAGAGTCATAGGCACATCCCCTCAACCTAGAAGCATGACAAACCAGACGAACCATATCTATATCCCTAGGCAATTCCAATCCTTATGCAACCTTAGCAATTTATCCTTGAAACCCTATAAGGACCTACAAACCTTAACCCAATTTCCAACATTAATACACATAGTACTTTTGGTACCATAAACAACCATCTCCCTTTTTGGAGACAACCTCTACTCTTTCTCAATTTTCACTGAAAACTTCCAACTCTAATAAGACGAAAACAAGGTTACCTAAACTAGACATCTTCAGCCAAAAAAGATTTAGAACCATCACGAACTCACACTACCACTCTCAACTTCCTCCATCCTAACTCCCAATCTAGCTAACCGATGGACCTCTTAAGTTAGCCCTTTACCACTATCATCAACATATGCTAGGTTACCTATAGGCACCCTATTTAATGCATTGACCATAACATTAGCCTTACCGGGGAACAATCCACACTCATATTATAATCTTTAAGGAGTTCTAATCACTTTCTTGTTATCCTCAATTCACACATATCACATTTAGCAAACCACATCTCACTCCCTAAGACTTGCAACACTATCCCCAAATGATTCATAAACCCTAAATAAATCAATGATCTACCACTAGAGGCCACCACAAAGATGTTGAGGTAGGGTTTTAAGACCCTATTCATGAAACCTATAAACAAAGCTTGTGCACAAGTCAACCAAAAAACTCCACCCATACTAAAAAATGCACACTCCTAGTTTGAAAGGACACTTAGGGATATCACCTACCCTTATCCTTAATTGGGGACTACTCCCAAACCACAATCAATCATATAGAAGTGACTAGACCATTATAGTTGATGAAATAGGTTGTCCATCCTTGACAATCACATTACAACCTTATGGGTACTACACTCATTGGAAGCATGATATGAAAGTAGCTAAGACATCACAAGACCTCTAACCTATCATACTAAATTCAACCAAAATCACAAGATAAGATATTATGCAACAAAACCACGGTGTAACCCTTATAAGCTCTTCTAGTACCAATAGACTCACAACCAAATCACATTAAAAAAAAAGGGATGATGACAGAAATAAGGACCCCCGGATCTATCAAAGCATTCACAATAAAATCAATGAAAACCTTTACATACCAGTAGCATCATCAGGCACCTCATACCCTTCTTTCTTTCTTTGAAGAGCGTACAAGCAATTACATCTTGGATCATCTTCTTGATCAGTATCACCACCTTTGCCCTTGTTGTACCTAAGAGGACAATCTATTATCTTGTGACCTATCTCCCTAAAACAATAACAAGCATTGGTCTTCTTCAAACATGGGTCATCATGGCATATATTATATTTTGAGCACCTAGCATAAGGTACCACACCACCACAATCTTTGGGATATTGGAACTTTCCTTCACCACGGGCCCTTTTGGCCTCTCAACCCCTTCTCTTTCTCATCTTTTCCTCCTCTAATTTTTGAGCATAAGTCATCAAGAGGGACAAATCCAAGTTTCCAATCAACATTGTGGACCAAAACTCCTCATTCACCAAATCGGATACACTCATTAAAAACTTATTCATTCTCAACCTCGGATCAGCCATAATATGGGGAGCATATTCAAAAAGTTGGTTGAACTTGAGGTCATATTCCCTCACACTCATTGAACCTTCTTTCAAATTCATGAATTTCTATCATCTTATCCTCCCTAAGCTCAAGAAGGAAGAACTAGTCAAGAAAGTCCACCTTAAACTCCTTCCATAGCACCACATTATCATTGAACCTTCTTTCAAATTCATGAATTTCTATCATCTTGGCCTCCCTAAGCCCAAGAGGGAAGAACTAGTCAAGAAAGTCCACCTTAAACTCCTTCCATAGCACCACATTATTGTTCCCCTTCGTATCCTTCCATTAAGTAAACTATATTTGTGTCACCCCCTTAAGTTAGTAAGCCATCAACTCTGCCTTTTCTTCCAATATCACACCTCTGATAACCAACACTTTATAAAGCTCATCAATGAACTCTTGAGCATCCTCATCCATTTTAGAACCATAGAACTCTAGAGAATTCATCCTCATGAAGTCCCTAACTCGAGATGCTGGATTAGTAGCTTGTGCCCTTGGTTGACTTGATTAGCCACGACTTGAGCTAGTAAAGTGATAGCATCTTAGAACACTTTGTGAACCAGTCCCTTTTCTTGAGGAGAAAGATGAGCTGATTTTTCCTAGGGAGTATGGGCTATTTTTCTTCTTCTGTTATACATGATCTAGCATATCAAAGAACAATCATTAAGGGGGGTAGAAAACCTTATATCAACTCTATAGCATGACATTGACCATGAAAAGGGAAAACATTTCCTAAAACACCTCATAATCTATTAATCAGAGTTGTGTTGTATAGCACAACCATGAATAAGACTCTAAGATATAGTGGGTTGGATGTCGAGGTTCTAACAACCGAGTGTTTTGATACAAAGTTTATCACGACCCAAACTAGGGCCTAGATGTGACACTATGCATGTAGACCTTAAAGGAACCCCTAGCAAGCCTCTTAAAATATTATTACACATTCTTGGTCTCAAAAGAAATTGAATACCATTAAAAGAATATAAATTAGGGCAAAGGTTCTAAACGGAAGTTTGCATAATATAAAAATCAAGAGACAAGAGAGTCAAGGCTCATAGCATAATTACACATCATATCCAACAACACCTCTAGTACATAGATACTTAGAAGGGCCAAGACAAGCAATCAGGCTCACCCTCATAGTCAACATACATCAAAGAAAGAGAGCGAGAGTGTTAATATATAGCATAAGATCAAAGACATTTCCCTCTGAATAGAGGACTCACCAACTAGCTTAAATAGATACCACTAAACATATGGAGGAGGAGGATGACCAAATGTAGCTCTGATCCCTACATGGTAACATCATCTAGGCACAGAGTATGTTTTACTATGTTTGAATGTACTAAGTTTGTAGGATGCAATACAATAAGAGATAGGAAACATAATTGAAATGAAAAATTGACATCTGATATTTACGCTCCAATAAGAAAGTGGTCATTGTCAGCAATTAACTTAATCGAAGGTTAGGGTCGAATTTATAGAGAAGACAGGGCTTAACTACAAGACTTCAGTACTAACCATTTCAAGCATCAATAACTAAAATCTCTAAAAGGGGAGGGTTGTGATTCAAAAATAAAAGTAAAATTACGACTATACTACTAGGCAGGAAAAAACTTAATTTTAAGGATAACTTAGGAATTGTTTCCCCATGGCTAGTTTTCTCTGCTACCTTAGGTATCATAATTGCAATTTAAGATTAGCATACAGGATGGTAACTTAGGTTCTTCCAGCCTTTTTGTGAAGGTGAAGGTCAAATTTCACTATGGCGCTTAGTTGGCAACCATAGTGTGCCAACTAACCATTATTAATTGTCCCATTCAACCTCCTGTTTGTCAGGTTCAGTTAATTAGATGAGAATACATCAATCGAATGTTATCATCTACTTCGTTTTTCTTATTCGTCACCACCTTGGTCGAGAACGTGATAATAGGTGGGGTTTGGTATTGGCCACCACCAAACAATAATCATAATGAAGGGAAATAAATAATGTATGTAAAATCCCAATCATAGAAATGCAATAGACCTAGGTTATCTCAATTCAACTACCCATGGTTCCCACAATCCGAAGTTGTGGGTGTTTAGCTACTCACTGCTAAGGTAAAACAAGCAAAAATTCATATACAAGACATAAATAAGAGTTTTATCAACAACAATGAAGATACTACTCACCATAAGTTGCAAACCCACAAGCTGGATTGATCAACAATGAGTACAAGGCAAGATTTACAATTTGCAAAATGGCTTTTTCAAGAGAAAACAATAAAGTAATTGTAAAAACTAAGAAAGGATTCAAAAGATGATTGTAAAATGTCTTTTGGTCCAACTCATTTCTAAAACCCTAACTTAAACTATATATTGTATTTATAAAATAATGCTAGAATTTATACAGAAAAGACAGCTGAAAGCTGATAATCTCACAGGTACGACTTGTAGGATAACCTATGAGTCATAATAAGGGTCTCATATCAAGTTCTTTAAATCTAGGACTAAACTGATACAAACCATAGGTACAAGTATTTGCTTGAGCTACGACTTGTATGTTCCTCTCGTAGTCTTGGTCTTTAGTGTTTGGTCCAACATTTTGGCTTTCTGACTCTTACTACAAGTCTACCTATATGAGTTATAGGATGGCCTCATATGGGTGACCTCCACTTAGCAATTTTCCAAATTTTTGATCTCTGATTCTTTCTACGACACACACTTATGACTCATATCTTGTTCTATGACTCATAAGTGTGCTCGTATGTCTTAAGCTTCAGAAAAATCTGCAACTTCTCCTCAAAATTATGCCAAGCTAACTTTTCTGCAAGAAAAACACAAAAACACATCAACACTTTCAACTTAGAATTGTGTGTTGTATTTTGCCAGCACATCCACACTTTCAACTTAGAATTGTTGCTTGACCTCAAGTTACGACTCGATCTTCGCAGACAAAGAGAAATACATAGCATCTATACTAATGGCATATACCATAACTCCTTTGATTCAGGTACCAACCTGCTACTTTCAAAACAAGATTGCAAAGTTATTAAGCAAACAAGAACAAAGTGAGAGAACTGCTAATCCAAATATGGAAAGCTAAGGAGCATCAACCATCCACAATCACTAGTATAATTTAGTGCTAGTCAAGTAGTGCAAATGCCCTTATTGTAAGGAAGTCCCTTATACTTACTCAAAAGCATTTAGAACTCAGGGACTAAGGAAGTATTTGCACTCTCACAATTGAAATTCAATACATACTGACTACCACCATAGGCATGCCTCTATACTCATCTTCTGGCTAGGTGATAAAATGGAGGTGAATCACTTTAGGACTTATAAGATTGTAACATAGGTTCAGGGTGCTCTGGTATGATACTTTGTGCAAGTAGTGACTAAAAGCTATCCTTAAACCATGTTTACCAACAATTTTTGCTTTCATAATCCAACCCCTTTTAATCAACCCACCCTTATTCTCCTATTTTGAACTTTTCTCGAGTGCTTTATTTCTCTTTTTCAGCTGTACCTCCATTTAAAACTCATTTTTGCTACTTTTTCTCAACTCAAGGCACTTTTCTATTCTTTTTCTTCAGTCGGTTCATGCTTTTTCATTTCTTTCTTCATTTCCTAACTAACCACAATATTGTTATTACTTTACCACAATAATGGCTACCCTCAGGTGAAGTAAACAATATTTATGCCTCAAACGAGGGCCATCAACCGCAGCCATTGTTAACTTAGATTTTGGCCTTAATCAAGGTTCACATGTTAAAAGATAGACGAGGGTCAATATCAAGGTATTTCATCAAAGAAGGTTAAGCCAGCAGGGTGTCGAGAAAGAATGAGTACATCAGAAGCTCAAAAATTTGGAATAAGGGATTCACTCACTTATTTGGTGGGTCATTTAGGCCAAAAGTGCTTTCACTCAAATAACAAAGGCATAAAATCCTTTCCATATCCACCACATCACCAAACCCATCTTAGAGTGACAAGGCAAGTTCTGGGCCCACAGAAGATGCATTAATTCAGTAAAATAAGCTCACAATATATATGACAATTGCATCTACAATCAAGTATAGACTCATAGTCATGCTCTCACTCTCAGCTTACCATAAAAATATCAGAACAGACATTGCCAGATACTCAAAAATGTATGAATGCATCAATAATCACAACCTCAAAGATTTTGAGGGTACCTAATTTTTTTTCATCAGAACATTAAAAAGACATCTAAAAATTATGTATATGACAATAGTTAACACTACTATGAATTTACACATAATCTACACTATTTAAACATGCCGATTCAACAGAAAATTAAAAATCCAAAGGAAAAAAGAAGCATGACAAGAAAACCTGGGGGTCAAAAATAAGGAAAGTTATAGAGTTGATGCTACTCAGACTTTACCTTAATCCATAACTTCCCACATCCCACTAAAATAGGATACTTTTTCCTCAAAGTAAAAACAAAAAGAAAGGGTGCAAAGGGAATACCTTGAGTTGCCTCCCAGGGAGCACCTGATTTATTATCACGGCATGACAGAAAGGTTTTGCAATTATACTTCAACAAGATCCCAATCTTCCACTATCTTAATTTCTTCTATGTCACCCATGTACCATTTGACCCTCTAATCATTCACTTTGAAAGATATACCATCGCTGATTTATAGCTTTATGGCTCCATTAAAAAAAATGTGCACTACTCTGAAGGGCCCCATCCACCTAGATTTGAGTTTTCCAAGACACCACCTTAACCTGGAGTTGTAAAGTAATACCATGTCTCCCGGAGAAAATTAACAATCCTCAATTTTGCGATCATACTGAACTTTCATTCGTAGCTTGTACAAGGCAGAGCTCTAAAATGCTCGTAGTCTAAATTCATCAATCTCATTCACTTGCATCAACCTACAAGTGGCATCTTCATGCCAATCTAGATTCAACTTCTTCAATGCCTATAATGCTTTGTGCTCAAGTTCAACAACCTGGTGACAGCCCTTCCTAAACACCTGTTGATAAGGGGACATTTCAATAGGCATTTTGAAGGAATTTTGGTAGGACCATAAAGCATCATCCAGTTTCCTTGACCAATCAGTGCGTTTCACATTCACCATTTTAGATAAGATTTGCTTTATTTCCCTATTTGATACCTCCACTTGTCCACTGGTTTGGGAATGGTACGACGTTAACAAATGGTGCTTCCACAATATCTTTCAAGGAGAGCTTTGAATAGTCCATTGCAAAAATGACGACCTCCATGACTAGTAGTTGCCCGAGGCATATCGAACATAGAAAAAATGCTTATTCGGTGAAACACTATGGCACTCTTACCCTCATTGTTTAGTAGAGCTATGGCCTCCACCCACTTACAGATATAATCAACTTCATGCAGAATATACTTGTTACCATGAGAGCTAGCAAAGTGTCCCATAAGATAAATACCGCAAACATCGAATAGTTCTATGACCAAAATAGGATTAAGAGGGAGTGTGTTCCTTCGCAACACTTCGCCCTCTCTTTTGCACCTATCATAACACTTTAAATAATCATGGATGTCTTGATGTATAGTCTACCAATAGTATCCACACTACAACACTTTGTAAACCATTCAAGCTCCACTATAATAGCCACCCACCAATAAACAGTGGCATGCTTCAAGAATGCTCCTCATTTCCACTTCTGGAACATATCGATGGATGATCCCATCCACGCAAATGCATTATAAATATGGCTCATCCCAGAAGAACTTCTTTACATCATGCATAAATTACGACGTTGATGGTTGTTCAAGTCAGCCGGTACTATATCACTCACTAAGTAGTTAGCATAGTCTGCAAACTAAGGTATAAGATCAAGTGAGGCCGCCAAAACTCTCTCATCATGGAATAAGTCAATTATGACAAGACCATCATCAAATATCACCATAGCTTGATCTTCCAAAATAGAGAGATGATCGGCTACATGATTCTCAAACCCCTTTCTGTTAATCACGTCATTATTAAATACTTGCAAAAGAAGTACGCATCTAATCAATCATGGTTTTGCATCCTTCTTGGCCATTAGATATTTGAGAGTCGCATGGTTTGTATGTAAAATAACCTTAGCCCCCAACAAGTATGACAGGAATTTTTCAAAATCAAAAACTTTGGCAAGCAATTATTGTTCGGTCACTGAATAAGTTTTTTGGGCCAAATTTAGTGCTTTGCTGGCATAATAGATGGGATGCAGAATCATCACCCTACGCTACCCTAACACTACACCTAATACAACACCACTTGTATCACACATTAGCTCAAAGGGTTTTGACCAAGTTGGAGCTACAATTATAGGTATCAAGGTCAACTTTCTCTTCAATTCTTCAAAAGCATGTATGGATGCATCATTGAACATAAATTTTGCATCCTTCTCCAAAAACGTGCATAGGGATTGTGAGATTTTCATAAAACACTTTATAAAATGGCTATAGAATCTAGTATGGTCCAAGAAACTCCAGATACCTTTCACAAAAATTGGTGGCGGGAGTTTCTCTATAACCTTAATTTTTTCTTTGTTAACCTCAATTCTCTTGCCTGAAATTCTATGACCAACCACGATACCTTCTTTACCATAAAGTGACATTTCTCCCAATTCAACACTAGGTGACTCTCAACACATCTTTCTAATACATCACTAAAGTACAATAGGCATTCTTCATAATATTGACCCACTACACTAAAATCATCCATAAACGCTTCAATAGTACTTTCTACCATATCAGAGAAAATTGACATCATACATCTTTGAAATGTTGCTAGAGAATTAAGTAACCCAAATGGTATTCTCTTAAATACAATGGTGTCGTACGGGCATGCAAAAGTGGTCATCTTTTGATCTTCAAGTGCAATAGCAATTTGGTTATAACCAGAATAACCATCAAGGAAACAATACCAACCTTTCTATACAAGTCTATCAAGCATTTGATCCATGAATAGCATGGGGAAATGGTCTTTCTCAGTGGAAGTATTCAATTTCTGGTAGTCTATCCGCACTCTCCATTTAGTAATTGGTTGCATTGGGATTAACTCATTCTTTTCATATGGCAACATGGTGATACTCCTTTTTTTTGGAACACATTACACTGGGTTCACCAATTCACTATTGGCAATAGGGTAGATAACCCCTACATCTAACCACTTGATGATCTTTATTCAAATTACTTCTTGTAATGGAGGATTTAATGCCTCTGGTATTTTACACTTGGTTTATAATATTTGATGTGTTGAATGTTGTGTGTGCAAAGCCTAGGAGGTATGCCAATAATAACTGCAGTTCTCCATCCAATTGCCTTTTTGAATTGTTTGAGGACTGAAACAAGTGCCTTTGCTTGCTTTTGACTTAAATAAGCAGTAATTATAATGGGTAATATATTATTATCTCCCAATTATGCATATTTTAGATATATTAGTAATGCCTTCAACTCTAACTCAAGTGGTACTTCTATAGAATGCTTAGTGGGTAGGGTTTCCCGATTGCTCAAATCCAACTCCAGCCTGGCCTGTTACCTTTGACTGAATGACACCCTGAGAGCATTCATTATTTCCTCATAATCAAGAATACTCTCACCATCGAAATTCATCAACAAAGCTGCCAAAGGTTCAAATCCTAGCCTTAATTAAATCGGGATCTCTACTTTATCATCTTTACTCATTTCAATCATTAAGACGACTTGAAACTCACAACCTATTCTATCTTGTTAGCCCACTTGAAACATAATTGCTTCCTTACCAAACTTTAAAGTAAGCAGACTCTTTTCCATATCAACTAATGCTCTACTTGTGGCTAAGAAATATCTTCCCAAGATGATAGGAACTATAAATTCAACATCACAGTCAAATATAACAAAATCTACGAGGATTATAAATTTATCTTCCTTGACCAACACAACGTAGAGTATCCCTAGGGGCTTCTTGACCATTCTATCTGCCATCAGCAATCTCATCTTTGTAGGAACAAGGCTGCCCAACCCAAGCTTTCGAAATATGGCAAGAGGCATTAAGTTCATGCTGCCTCCCAAATCACATAGTGCTCTAGTAAATGTGAGTTCCAAAACCATGCATGGTATGGTGAATTCACCCAGATCTTAACACTTCTGCGCTAAAGATTCTGTGGTGATGGTACTGCAATATTGAAAATTTTAGGAAAGGTGTTGGCTAACTCTTCACTTCTTCTTGATCAAATATTTTTTCTATTTAGCATACCCTTGCATCCTCTCAAGGGCCTCAACTAAAGGGAGGTCCACTGATAATTCTTTAAGAACTGTCAAAAATTGTTCAAAATTACATTCCTTTTTTTTTCTAAGCCTTTGGGAAAAAAGTGGTGGGGGCTTTGGAAAGGTTTTGTATTTCTTTTATTGCTCTTTCGTGTCGTGTGCTTTTGTCTTCTCCTTTACCCTTTTCTTGTTGCCTCCATTTATAACCATTGGTCTAGGGGATTTTTGGTACTTTTGCACTCTGTGTCATGAATACCATGCAATGACCTTCATTCTTTGGGTTTTGAATGATATTGCTTCGAGTGAGACTCTATTTTTTTGTTAATAATTGAAACATTCACTTTCATTCCCTTTAAAGTATTATCTTGGTGGTCAACTCGCTTCACCAAATTTTCAAACATTTTTTCAATCCTAGAATTACTTGATCCGATGTCATGATTGTGAGGTGGCACATAAGGATCATTCCTATACCTCTTTCTTATTTTGCACTCGATGTCTAGAACTCTCTCTCTGTTAGTGAATTTGCCAAGGTTGTCACTATACACCCCATCATGGTTGAAGTTCTGACCTTGATTCCCTAACCCTTTCCTCCAATAGTCCGAAATGAACCTTTGAGGGTAATTCCGAAAACCCTCCGCTTAGTTGCTTCAAAAACATGTATCCTCATTAAATAATGGATCATCATAGGTAAGACCCTTGGGAGGTTGTTGAGTGACTGCCATACAACTTGCTTGATTTTGCTTTAGAACCAAGTCCATAGTTGTGCGAAGTTAAGCAAGTTGCTACATGGTCTCTTGGTTTACCTTGGATTGCTTATAATTAGTGTTAACCACACAAGAAGGTTTCAACCCACCTCGCCCTCATTGACCCTATGCTCTATTTGTTTTGACCACTTGCTCCATCCTTGTGGCCATTAATGCAAAAGATTAGTCCAGGAACATGCATCTCATGACTGTATCAGCGCAAGATTGACTATTCTTATCAAGTGCCCGATAGAAAATCTCAACCAAGGCATCATTAACAATTTTATGATCAGGGACCATTCTCAAGAATTTAGTAAACCTCTCCTATGTTGTTCTAATAGAATCACTCGACAATTACTCAAAGTTGTTGATTTGGTCCTTGAGATTCAACTTCTTAGATCTTGGAAAATATCTTTCAAGGAATACTCTCTAAAGCTCAACCCAACTTGTGATAGAACCCGAAGTAAGCTCGGTCAACCATAGAGCTGTATTGCCAATCAATGACAGTGGAAAAACTTTTAGACAAATAGCATCAAGAGAAATGTTTTGTGTCCCCATGACACTATTACAAACAAACACCACATTTTGAAGATAACAGTAGGGATCCTCCTAAGGTAGCCCTATGAATAGTCTATAGTTTTGGAGCATTTTGAGTGATCCACTCGACACCATGAACTTAGTATCTGCCAGTAAAAGGAGGTAGTACTATAGCACTGTAACGTTTATTGCCACAGGATTCAATCAATATTCATTCCATCCATAAGTGTTTTCGTCGAAGTCGTTCAGTTGCCGCACTTTACCGCTCTATTGTGGATTCTTGTCTTTTCCCATATCCTCATTTGCATTCATATCCTCCTCAACCTGGATATCCTTATTCACTTAAGCCATTCTTGTTGGTAGTCGGTGGATCTCCAAATTGAGTGGAGCTAAGGGATTGCCTTGGGTCCTTGTATTGTACATACAACCTAGTACACCCTGCAAATAAAATCAAACAACAAAAATTAAAAAATAAAAGTAAAATACATGAGACTCTACAAATCAATACTAGAACTAACTAATAGTGAAATGAAATCAAAACCTAGCTGTATTCCCCGACAAAAACACAATAATTTTTGACATCTGATGTTCATGCTCCAATAAGAAAGCTATCGTTGTCAGCAATTAACCTAATCAAAGGTTAGGGGCGAATCCACAGGGAATATAGGGCTTGACTATAAGACTTTACTACTAATTATTTCAAACATCAATGACTAAAATCTCTAAATTTGGGGAGGGGGGTTGTGATTCAAAAACAATAGTAAAATTATGACTATACTACTACATGGAAAAACACTCAATTTTAGGTACAACTTGGGAATTGTGTTTCCATGGTTCATTGACCTGACTACCCTAGGTAACATAACCACAATGGAAGATTATCATGTAGGACAGTAAATTAGGTTCTTCCAACCTTTTTTGAAGGTGAAGGTCAAATCTCACCATTGCGCTTGGTCAACAACCATAGTGTGCTAACTAACCATTACCAATTGTCCCTATCAACCTCTCTTTGGTTAGGTTCGGTTGATTAGATGAGAATACATCAATCGAATGTTGTCATATACTTCTCTTTTCTTATTTGTTACTACCTTGTTTAAGAACGTGATAGTAGGTGGGGTTTGGTGTTGGCCACCACCAAACAACAATCCTAATGAAAGGAAATAGACAATACATGTAAAACCCCAATTATAGAAATGCAATAGAACTAGGCTATCTCAATTCAACTACCCATCGTTCCCACACCCCCAAGTTGTGGGTGTTTATCTACTTATGGCTAAGATAAAATAAGCTAAATTTCACATACAAGACATAAATGAGAGTTTTACTAACAACAATGAAGAAAGTAGCCACCATAAGTTGCAAACCCACAAACTTGATTAATCAACAATGTTTACAAGGCAAGATTTACAATCTCCAAAATGCGTTTTCCAAGAGAAAATAATAAACTAATCTAAAAAACTAAGAATGTATTCAAAAGATGATTGTAAAATGTCTCCTGGTCCAACTCCTTTCTAAAACACTAAGTTAAACTATATATAGTATTTACGAAATAACCCTAGAATTTGTACAGAAAAGATAGCTGGCAACTGATAAGTCTAGCAGGTACGACTCATAGGATGACCTATGAATTCATAGTCGAAGTCTCATATTAGGTTCTTGGTATCTTAGACTAAACTGGTCAACCCATAGGTATGTTATGACTCTTATGTTCCTCTCATAGACTTGGTCTTCAGTTTTTGGTCAAATATTTTAGCTCCACGATTCGTACTACAAGTCCACCTATACGAGTCATAGTGAAACTTATTACTCGTAGGATGTCCTCATAGGGGTGACCTCGACTTAGTAGCTTTTTGAATTTCTAGACTCTGTTTCTTGCTATGACACACCCTACGACTCATAGCTTGGACTACGACTCGTAATTGTGCTCAATTTCCTAAGCTTTAGCAAAATCTACAATATTTTAGCAAAATCATGCCAACCTAACTTTTCTGCAAGAAAAACACAAAAACACATAAAAACCATAAAACGTTGCATTAAATACTCACTAAATCCCTTGTTTATGTATCAAATATGCTGCATTTTGATACAAATCAATAATCATGAGCAATAGATAACATAATAGCAATATGAAATGTATGAATAATGCTTCAAGTAAAGCATGCTTATATAGAACATATTACAGTTATAAGAAGAGACCATCATCATAGCCCAAGTATACTATTACTCGGAATCTAAGGCTTAGCACCCTCTCGGAGGGTCATCAAGGTACAACACCTCAATCGGTAGATGGACTTCACACCCTCCATCATAGTAGTCAACATATTAACCCCCTAACATGGTATATAGACTTCACATATTACATATTTTATGGAAGATCTTTATGGCTCATAGTACCAACTATGGAATGTAAGGATGATTTCGTAAACCATTCTACAACTTTAGTTGCAATATTTTTACATTTTAATATTTTAATTATATGGCTAACCAAGGTGCATAAATGTTCATGTTTTTAGGTACTATGTCCCTTAAACCCAAATAAGATTATATCATAACCTTACAAAGTAGGCTCAGAGATGAGACCTCCGATGATGAGCAGCCCTAACTCTGAGCGAATCAATAGAGGAGCTGGGCATCAGCCAAGACCCAGAGGCAGAACGACCACAGAATAGAGTTGTTGTAAGAGTTGGGCATACTTAGGCTCTCATTGTTCACACTTCCTAGACTTATATAAGAGGCAATGTTGGGAGCATCTTACCCCTAATGATTCTATCTATAGAGGAGTCCACCTTTGAGGGAGGCTATGAGGATGAATCAAATACAGAGTCTTCCATCATACCCCAATCATCACCATATCCACTTGACTCCCTCCATAGTTGATGGTATGTCATGGGTATGCGTGACATTTACATAGAGGGAAAATAGTAGAAAGACTAGGGTAAGCTAACCACCTCCACATATGAGGAGCCCAGAGTCATTACTAATATACTCAATAATGTCCTAGTCTCCAGGACATGATGATTCGGTATGAGCTTTAATTTCTCACACACTCTTGGACAATACTCCCCAACCATGGTTAGGAGTTTTATGCCTTATATATAATTATAATAGAAAGACTTTTCCAAAGGGGAAGAAGCTCCTCGCTCAGCCTAGACTGACTGGGACAAGAGTGAGGGGATTATAGGTGGATATATCAGAGACCACCATTCACCGGATGCTTTTTTCACCAGAGTTCAGTGTCCCCTGATAACCATGGAGTTTAACTACATAATAGGGTAGAAGAGGGACCCCTTAGTTATGAGAGAACAACAACAACGAGCCAGCTTGATGAGAAAGTAGGCTGTTATATTATTGAGCAAGGTCCGAAACCTTCCTAGGTCACCACATAATAGGAACCTATTGTCAAGGCTTCGCTCATTTTGCCCACCAAGTTTGATGGATGGTTGTTCATTCATACATTCAGCTTACGCTTGTTGATAATATATTGATGCCGAAGCATACATTTTTTGTTGCTAGCATCTTAGCTAGTTATGATATTAATTGGGACTGCCTCATAGCTGAGCAAATCCACGAGGGTGCCTTGATGATGTCTACCTTCATCCTATTCCCTTGCTCGATATACAATCTCTATCTAGAGTCGAAGGATGAGAGTTTGTACTAGCTGGACTAGCTGATTGTGGCCCATCTTACATTGGATCCCAGCCTAATTAAGGCTGAAGAGAACTCGATGGAACTCTGGTGAGCACAACCTTCGCCTATGCGTGAGATGTTCACCCTAGTGGAATCGCCTAAAGGTTCAAGACTACCAGCACTGTTACTGCTTTTACTAAAGAGAGACCCCCCCAACCGAGGCAGATGACGATAGGGGGCCCAACATTTCTATTCCTGCACCACAGGCTACGACCTCACTAGATGCTCCTACAGGCATAGTTGATATGTCCACTGCATCTATACAAGCCTTGGCACATAGGTTATCGCATGTTGAGTCGTAATTGACTCAGCTTATTCATCTGATCAGGCCATGGGTACGCTAGGCCATTTCATACTCTAAAGATCATATGCAGGTATTCACAGTCAGTACTATTCAGGACCGTATCTCTATCATGGATCCTTCCATTGACACCTTCGAGGTGAGAGTACAATAAAACCTAACATAGCCCAACAATCACACTTGACATCCCTTCAAATGGAGATCTAACAACTTTAAGCTGATATGTCAGCAACACTGGCAGTACCATTAGCATTACTAGGGACTACAACTCTAATACTGGTGGTTGAATTTTTTGCTCCTAATGAGCCTATCCAATCATCCCATGGGAAGAGGCCCTACCTGGATAATGATCCCAATGTTGTATGCTTTAAGGCGAGGATGACTGAGCTACAGGAGCTTGAGCTTGTCCTGAGGACACAAGACAAGAGGAAAAGATACGATAAGCTTGTGAGGTAGAGCAAGTGAGGAGTGCTAGCCCCTATGACAGAGCACTACAATTGCGCTGATTAACCCACAGGAGGAGAGTAACCAAACTCAACTATACACTGGCACTTAGGCACCCATGGATGATTTTTGACTCCTTTATGTTTTATTTTACTTGATTAAATGCATTAGTGACAATTCACATGTTTTTTGATAGGGTGTGGGTAGTTACGGACCTTAGTGAAGTCTGAGTAACTTGGGTCCATAACTAATCTAATTTTTGATCCCCGAGTTTTCTTGCCTATGTTCTTTTTCTCCATGGATATTTACTTTTTGTTGAACCAGCATATTTAGGATGTTTTGGTATAATATATAGCATATAGTACTAATACTTATGGCATATAGAATATTTTTATGTTTTGTTTGAAAATGCCACCCACCAAAAATTTTACTTAGTGGTTAGACAGTAAACATGTATGTTTAGATGTGTGACAATGTTTGTCTTGATAAGTGAGGATTAATTAAGATAAAAATCTTGACCTAAGAGTCTTTTTTTATAATATATGCAGTGCCATGTGAGTGTGAGCTTATTTGCTAGATTCATGTGTTTTTTGCTAATTCAGAACTTGCCCTGTTACTCTAAGTTAGCCTGTAGAATAATTGGATTAGGAAAGAATCTTATGCCTTTGTTCTTAATAGTCCACTTAGCCTAAATGACCAACCAAAACTATGATATATCTCTTGTTCCTAATGTTTGAGCCTAACATGTACCTATTTTTTGAAAATATCTGATTAACCTAGTGTTGTTAGTTGTAAAATCCTGATATTAGCCCTGATCCTACCTTGAACATTGTTCACCTTGACTAAAGGGAAAAGCCTAAGTTGAGGGTGGCTACAAAAAGTTGCCCTGGTTTGGAGGACAAATATTATGCACCTCAACACAAGCCAAAAGCCTAAGTTGAGGGTGGCTGCTGTAAGATTCTAACACACAAAAAAAGGAGGGGAGTAAGTGATTTAGAGAAAAAGCAAAAAATCATGCACTGGTGCAAGAAAAATAGGTGATACCTTAGTTGTCAGTTAAAAAGAAAAGTAAAGTGTAAAAGTAAGGCACAAAGCTAAAAAATTAAAAGAAAGCACCCAAAAGAGCTTAAAATGGGAAAGAGGATGAGTGTGGTCGATATAATAGAGTTGGTAGGGAAAAAGTGTAGAAAAATATTTTGTCAAATCCCCCTGAGCCTATGTTACAAGCCCATGAAGTCCTAGAGTGATCCTAGTCCAAGTAGTCGAAGGTCTTCATCATTAATACAGGGGAAAGCCTATGGCATTTGGCATGATTCATGAATATCTTCTGTTAGAGTGAGTGCTTTGCACATTCCCAAGGTTCTACATGAAGATATCAATGAGTGTCAGATATAGGAGTTCTTTCTATGAGGGAACTTGTATTGCTTTGTTAGCATTAGAATATTTTAGTGATTGTGAATTATTAATAGTAACTCATTTGTCATAGTTTTATTGTCACATACACTAGTTTGTATTTTTTTCCTAGATAGCTATTTCATTGTCTTGAAAAGGTCGTGTGGGTATTTGAGTTAGAGATTTATGCGATGTAATAGGTCTGTGTGTTACTGTATTATCTATGAAAATTGAGTCTATTGCTTGAGGACAAATAACAATTTTAAGTTGAGGTTGTTGATATGCTACCAAAATATAACAATTTTGATGCTTAAAACATGGAATTTTGAGCGTTCTCAGAGCGATGTTAGGTGGTTTATATGTTTTTGTGTTTTGTTTACCGGATTTAAAGGTTTGACCATAATTTTGTTAAAAAGTGTATAAGTTGTTGGTTTTTGATACTATAAGAAACCCTTTATGGGCCGTAGATCATTTTGTAGGTCATGAAGTTATTTCGTGAACAATTCCAATGAGGGGCCATTTTTAATTCTACGAACATGCAAATGAGTCATAGAATATTTTATCAGTTGTAGAAGATGGTTGGTTCCTTGAGGATCAATCATGGGGATTTTCTAAAGTTTCATCAGATGAAACCCCTTTATAAGTTGTAAATCACTTTATGAGATATACATGGTTGTCTTAGAGTTTAAGTCCAAATTTTCAGCAACTGTGTATGAGGCCCCGATTATGGGCCGTGGAATGTCATACAACCCGTAAACCTCTTTCGTATGATGTGCCAACCAATTCTCTTATTTCAGTTAGGATATGTATTTTATTTATTATAAATAGGTTTTTTTAGGTTTTTTTCAGAATTTTGCGCCTAGTACTTAGAGAACTCAATAATTAGGGAGAGAAATTATGAGATTACATTGGAGAGTATTTGAGAACACTTGTGTTTGAGTTTTATCTTTAACCTTGTGATTCTTATTGAAGTTGGATTTGCTTGTTCTTAATTCTATTATGTAAGTGTTCAATTATGTTTTCTCAACCCATAATTCTTGCATCAACACAAAGCATGAGTAGCTAAATCCACAACTAGTGTTGTGGGAACCATAAAGAACTAACATAGTAAATTCAGAGAATTCATAATTATTGCAATCTCTACATACATGTATTAATTAAGACTATTCATTTGCATGTTTTATGATAGTGGCCAACATTAGAACACACATAGTGTTCCTTATAAGACCAATGTAGTAATGAATAGGAAAGATATTATTTAAGAAGATTCAATAGATGTATTCTCATCTAATCAACCAAATTAGGCCAAAGGGGAGTTTGTATTGGGAGTAATAGGTAAGGTTTAGTAATGCAGGCTATACAGATGGGCCATTTCACATAGTGAAATTCACCTCTCACATTTGACCAAATGTCTTGGGGAATATAACTTACCGTCTTGCATGGTACGCACTAACAAAGAGTTAGGTTATCTGGTGATACTAAATTAGGAAGTCATGGGGAACACAATGCCTTTGTTTCTCTCCATATTGATTTCTCTCTTGTGTGAGTTAGTTTAGTTTTGTTTCCATTGATTATTGCAAACCTCCCCTCCTTTTGGGGAAGTAAGTTGGTTAACCACTCGAATTACGATCATCAAATTCTCTTGACTCTACGTATTCTCTAAGAGTTCGACCCTAACCTTTGTAAGATTTTATTTCTAGGCAACAACCACTTTATTATCTAAAAAGAGGTGTAACTTGGGCAACATCAATGTCATACTAAGATTCTATTGAAATACCCCTTATGTGCTTCGAAATGCCCTATAATTATAATTTCCATATATCTCAAAAATCCGTGCATGAGAAATGGGTATAACATAGATTTTAGATGACCCATAGCAAAAAGTAATTTTCATTCATTTTCCGTATTAAGTGTATGTCCACGCCCAGGCGACGATGTGCCTGGGGTGTAGACTAGTATGTTTATTGATCCGCATCTAGTCCACATTTCACCGAGGATGCCAATAAGTCTAGTATTTTCCTTTGTTTTCTTGTGTCACCCAAGGGTAAAGCCGACTTAAACATGAAATCTCCCATACTTAGCAATTTTCAACTCGATAACTCACAAAATGCTCTCTAAAGCCTCTTTAAGACTCTATCTTTTCTCTCATTCAAATCCGAGGATTTCAATCTCAATTTTGGAAATCAAACACTCAGTTTAAGCACAAATTTCTACTTTAAGTTCATTTCAAGAATTCAAGGTTTAAGGTATGTGGTTCCTAATCCATGGGTCCTTTAATCCATGTAGCCCAACCTTCTCTTTTTATGAAAATTGCATGGTTGCATGTTGTATTACATATGGGTATCTTTTGCTGTGAAATATGAAGATAAATCATGTTGGGGTGTTGTCAAGTATTGACTGATTATGTATAGATGTCTACTTCTAGATTATTCCATGAATTGATTGTGTATTGGGACTATGCATATTTTGAGCTATGAAACTATGAACTATTCTGAGCTTTTGTGATAGATTTCAAGGTATCCTACATGAGGATTTTACTAGCATATTGGTGGGTTGATTTGCATTGAGTTAACGCATCTTATTTTACTCATGAATTGCTTGATTTTGAACAAGTATCATGAACCCACCATGTGTTTGATAAAATGACATGATAAGAGTTGTCAAGTTATTGATGATATATTACACAATTAACAAGTCAATTGACTTTATGATAATTAAGGGCTTCAAGAAAGTATTGAATTCATGAAAAGTATCTATGGTGTTACAAGTATCAAGTTTAGCCCTATTTCAACATTTTACCTCTTGTGAGCCATTCATGTAAAAGCAAGGGTTCATGTATGATTATGATCTACTCTCATGTTCAAATTAGGCTCCCTACTTGAGGATACATATGTTTTAGAGCTACTCATATCATGTTATCATATCTCTTATATGTTATTCATGTTATGATTAATGTATGAGTATTTCAAGTATTCCGTGGGATTTGACTTAGCATTGATTGAGGCTTAAGACGGGGATCGATTCAAGAGGTCCTTATATAAAGTCTTTAGTCTCTAAAGTATGTGCCCCCATAGGATTGTGATTATTACCGGTGCTATACTAGTGAATCCATCTAGTTATGACACACCTTATCAAGGGAGTGACAAGCCTCAGATTATTCATTATATGATTTACCATGGCAGGTAGACCACACCTTGTCGAGGGGGTGACATGACTCAACCACCTTATTGAGGGGGTGACATGCCTTGATCACCTTACCAAGGGGGCTTCATGCCTTATATTTGAAATAATAGCTCACTTGGTCTATATCGGTTAAGGTCTCTTCCCATATATGTATTATCTATTATTCTAGTTGAATGTTTTACAGTCATGTGTTATTACAAACATTGATCATATATGTCTTATTGATATTTTATCTATTGCTTATATGTATACATATCGAATATGTTGACTTATATCCTTATTGCGTTGCATCCCACATACTTAATACATTCAAATATGTGTATGTTTATATATCTATATATTTATTTATTTATATTACATATATATATATATATATATATATATATATATATATGTTTTGAGCCTATTGTTTGTACTACCTTTTATGGCTGGTAAGGACCTCTCGTGGAAGCTGATAGTAAATTGTTTCAAAAATATTTAGGTAAATATGCGTAAGTACATTTGAGTATACTAAGTATATGAGATGCAATGCATGGATGAAACTATAATGCCAACATAATTAAACATAGCATATAAGCATACATAATAATAGTGACACATTAAATAGAACTAAACATGCACAAGGAGTATCGCTCAAACCAACATAAGACAATGCACCTTTTGAAACATTAACTTAAGACAAATCATGCAATCATTTAAACTTGTGGGAATAGACCATAACTGACAGTTAGACCATGTGAGCTACTCCATGGAATCCACCAAAATTCTTCCATTAGGAAAAGGCCAATGGGCTCCTTCCATTGGAAAAGGGGGAATCTATTTGCTCAGGTAGATATCTGAACTTAGTATCTTTTGTAAATTTGGAGCCTACATAGATCCACTAACCTAGACTACAAATCTCCTATGGTGGCACATAGTTACGGATGTTTAGATTTATCTTCAAGGGTCATGCCTCAATGCAACTAATGGGATGAGACCCATTCATAAGTCCTCTCGGTGCTAAGTCTTCCAACAAAATCTTTAAGCATAGTTTAGAACAATAAGTGATAATTAGAAGGAGTAGCTCGAACTTAAGAATCCCTCTTAAACATCTTTTAGGGAATAATCGCTTTACTTATATCTTTGGAACACATAATTTTGAAGAACTTCATATATTTCCTATTCATAGTGATAATTCAGAAGAAGCTTTCATGAAAATAGGGTGGGCTTAGTTGATGCATGGAAGAATCATAAATTATATAAGTCTTAAGAAATTCCATTTAAAGGGGCATCGATGTAATCCAACCTTGGCCATACCAAAACCAATCTTAGAATCAACATAACACTTCAAAATACATGTGCATTTATATAACAAAATAGTCATTAAACTTTAAGAATATCATATAGTAGGACGAGAACCATAAAAATAATCATAAGCAAGCCTTAAAACTTACGAACTTAAGGAAAAGGTAAATATGCATATCAAGGAACTTTATAGGTGAAAGGATATACATAAATCAACTCATATACCAAGGAAAATAGAGAAAATTGGAGTTGAAGTCTTGAGTAGGGATCTTGGAAAAGCCCTAGCCTTGTTCTGCAGACTCTTAACTTAGAAATTTGGAATTAAAACAAAGAGAGGAAAAGGAGGCTCTTAGGGCTTAAAAACTAGTATAGGTCCCCCTTTTTTGCCCCCCCCCCCCCCCAATGACATAGTGCAGGAATAAAATTACAAAAAAAGACCAAATTGCCGCTTAACTAATACTGTCAAAAGCCATATATGAAACCCCGTTTATAGGTAGTAGATTGTTTTATGGGCCATAGACGCTCTCGTCTACTAGCTTACCTAAGTGTCCCAAAATATGGCCTTTTCTTAATTTGGGATTATGACAATCAGGATGAGTCATACTATTTTCTATGTGCCATGGATAGACTCATAGAGTCCTTTCACACTCAGCCAAATTTTTATCTTTTATTGAGCATCCATTTATAAGACTTTATATGAGTTGTATAATATTTTATTGTCATTAGATCAGTCACTGATTAACTTCTAGAAAATATTAAATTTCCTTATGGTTGGAGACCCACTAACAAACCATTCTCCGAGGCATAGAAATTTCATAGGATGTAGATAGTCCTGTAGAGCATGTCGATCGTTATTTTTTAGGCCAACGTTTCAAGATTTAAGGCTCCTAATTGAGGGTTGTTACAATATCTCCCCCTTGGGAACATATGTCCCAGAATGTACTTAAGGGTAGGCTTTAAAGAGTAAACTAGCAGCTAGTAACCCAGTATTCATGAAAAATGCAACTCAAACACTATCTCTAAATATTTTCAATTTATACATATTAAAACATGCTTCAAATTAGTTCATAAACATCAAAATAAATGCATACATCATGAGAACCTAAAATTATTGGAGTTTCTGTATTTTGGAAGAACTTGTTAGTACCTTATGCTTTAGCGGAGTGGAATAGATACAGGCAACACTTTATTATATTTGTTTCAACTTCTAATGTAGCCCCCTCAATTTGTTGATTTCTCCAAAGAACTTTGACCAAGGCGACTTCCTTGTTCCTTAGCTTTATTATCGGTCTAGAATTTCAGTAGGTACATCCTCATAACTCGAATCCTCTTCAATGTTCGCATCATGTAAGGGAACTATTGAACTAAGGTCACCCATGAATTTCGTCAGTGTTGATACATGGAAGACAGAATGCATTAAATGCAACTCGTGAGGTAGATTCAAATTATACTCTACTTTCCCCACTCTCTAACACCTTGTAAGGTACTATATATCTCTAAGTCAACATTTCCTTCTTAGAATCATAGAATAACTTTCCTTCAGGATACCTTCAAATAGACCTAGTCACAAAGCTAGAATTCAAACTCCCTTTTCCTTATATTCGTGTAGGACTTTTGTCGACTTTGGGAGGCTTGTAATTTCTCAATTATGCTTTTAATTCTCTCCATAACATCCATTACTAAGTCCAGTCCTAATAATGCCAACTCACTGACTTCAACCACCCAATAGGCAATCTACAGCGTCTACCATATAGGGCTTCAAATGATGCCATCCCAATACTTGCATGGAAGCTATTGTTGTAGCGAAATCGATAAGTGAAAAATGTTTATCCCAATTTCCATTGAACTCTAATAAGAAAGTTCTCAACATATCTTTCAAGGTATGAATGGTCCTTTCGAGTTCGCTGCCAGTCTGAGGATGGGAAGCTATGTTCAACTTCACCCTAGTGCCAAGTCCTATTTGGAAGAACCTCCAAAATTGAGAAGTGAACTAAACTCCATGGTCTGATATGATGGATAGTGGACTCCTATGAAACCTCACCAACTCTCGAATATACAAGTGGGCATAGTCCTGAGTACTGAATGTAGTCTTCAAGGGTATGAAATGGGCTTCTTGGTTCTTTGCAACCTAACTACAAAGTCCATGTTGATATTTTCCCACTTTTAAGTAGGAATATTAATATCTTGGTATACACCACTCGGTCTTTGGTGTTCTACCTTTAGCTATCGGTATTTGGCATATTCAGACACAAATTGGGCTATGTCCTTTTTTATCCTATTCCACGAAAAACTTTATCTCAATTCTTTGTACATCTTGGAAGTGCTATGATGGATGAAGTAGGAGGTATTCTGGGTTTCATGCATGATCAAGTTCTTCAACTTATCATTACTAGGTATAGTACCTTGTTGCTGGAGCACACCATCTCCCCCTTGTGAGAAGACTTCTACCTTTCCATCTTTTACAAAAGTCTTCAACTCAACCAAAATAAGATCAAGATCTTTCTTGGCCTTAACCTCATCAATCATAGATGATGCTGACCCATGAAGAACTATTGCACCACTATCTCTAAAATTATTTACTGTCACTCCCAACCCTACCACCCTATGGACATATCTAGCCAACACTCTTTTCCCAATACCTTCCATATAGGACATACTTTCCATCAAAATCCTACCAAGGGTGTTGGCTGCCATGTTGGCTTTTTTAAGGTAATACTTTTTGCTAATACCATAGTTCTTGAATACCTCTAACCATCTCTGTTTCTCAGGCTAAGATCCTTCTGGGTGATCATATACCGGAGGCTTTTGTGGCTCGATGAAAATATCTACATAGACTTCATAAAAATAATGTTGCCAGATCTTTAAGGCAAACACCACCACCACGAGTTCAAGCTCATAAGTTGTGTAATTCTTCTCATGCACTTTCAAGTATCGTGAAGCATTGGCAATCACCTTACCATGTTGCATTACAACATAACCCAACTTGATCTTAGATGCATCAAAATACATGACAAAATCATCACTTCTCTTTGGAAATGTTAATATGGGGGCTGAAGTCAACAGCTCTTTCACATTCACCTGTCCACATAAATTTATCAATGTTTTGTATTATCTAGGTGAGTTGAGATGAAATTATTGAGAAGTCTTGGACAAATGGTCATTAGTAATTGGATAGACCTATGAAACTTCTTAGGTCAGTGGGAGTTAATGGCCTTATCTTGTTTCTTACCGCTTTCATATTTTTAGGATCAACATTGATGCCCTCTCAAGATACTACATGCCCAAGGAAGGCAACCTCATCTAGCCAAAACTTGCATATGTCAAACATTGCATAGAGCTTCTGTTCCCTCAGGGTCTGCAATGCCACCCTCAAGTGCTCCATGTGCTTTTGCTAATCTGCATAGTTAATCAAAATGTCATCAATGAACACTACGACAAACCTGTCAAGGTAAGTCTTGAACACTCTATTCATAAGGTCAAAAATATTGTTGGTGTATTAGTGAGTCCAAAGGACATTAGCACAAATTCAGAATGACTATACCTAGTCTGGAAACACGTCTTAGGGATGTTATTTTCTATCACCCTTAATAGGTGATAACTAGATCACAAATAAATCTTAGACAAATGAGTAGACCCTTGTAATTGATCAAATAAATCATCTATCCTCGGGAGATGATACTTATTCTTGATGGTGACCTTATGAGCTATTGCTACTAAATTCACATGTGGAGCAACCCATCCTTCTTTCTTACGATTAGCACCCGGGGCACCCCATGGAGACTGACTAGGACAGATGAAACCCGTCTCTAGTAGATCTCGTAGTAGCTTTTTTAACTCCTTCAATTCTGCGAGAGCCATTATATAAGGAGGGATTGAGATGGGCATAGTATTAGGTTTGAGGTCTATACCAAAGTCTATTTCCCTTTCAAGAGGGATGCCCAGTAACTCATTTTGGAAGACATCGGGGAATTCACTTACAATAGCGACCGACTCATGAAAGGAAACTTTGGATGAGGGATCTTTGGCCCTCATCGTATGGTAGAACATCATTTGGAAATCATCATATGGGCCTTGACAGAAGAAATGAATTAACCTTTACATAATGAATCGCTACCCTGCTATTCAATAATTATATCATTAGGGAATTGGAATTTGACCCTACGGGTTCTATAATCAATGGAGGCATAAGAAGAGTGAAACCAATACATCCCCCAAAATATAGTGAAGTCTACCATGGAGAGCTCAACTGTCACGACCCATACCTAGGGCCTAGATGTGACTCGGCGTATAGGAACCCAAAGGGACCCCAAACAAGCCTCTTAGCATATCAATCACACATCCTCAGTCACCAAAGCAAAATAAACAACAAAAATATATATAATAAAAAGGGAAGTGGGATTGAGCAAAACTTGATATTCATGAAAACATAAAAGAGTCAAGCTCATAGCATAAGTACATCATAATATCCAACAACACCTCTAACATGGAATGGAGCGAGGGCTAAGACATTTTCCGGGCTCACCCGCAAATAACAAGTGATTAACATAGTGAATTCTCAAAATAGCATGATTAATATAGATACTGGACTCAGACTTAAGGACTCAGCAATTCTTATCTTCAAAGTACCAGACTAGCCACGTGGAGGATGATCAAAAGGTGCTTCGTTCACTACATTGTAATATCATGTAGGCATAGAGTATGTGTTAGTACATTTAAGTGTACTAAGTATACGAGATGCAATGCAATAAGACATAATCTAATATAACCTAGATGCATAATCATAACTAATGGATATATAATCTCAATATGGCATAGATAATCAATGCTCATAATAAAATATACTTGTGAATCATTCATCTTGCATTATATATATATATATCATATGTATATGGGAAGTGACCTCAACCGATATAGACACAATAGCTACAGCTTTGACTCTGAGGCCTGATACCCTCTCTGTTCACGTGACTAGGCATGACACCCCCCGACTAAGTGTAGTCTACTTTCCAAGGCAAACCAAACATGATAACATGAACGAGATGGATATAATAGTATAACAAGTGTAATAATCATAATTCTCTGGTATCACATAGCTTAGAGACTAAAGACTTGATATAAGGACCCCTTCAGTCGAGCCCCCATCTTAATCCTCAATCGGTGCTAAGTCAAATCCCTCAGAATACTTGAAAATATCATAACTTGTATAACTTGTAAAAAACATGGAAACATGACATGAATATCTCTTGAAATATGTTTGACCTCTTCTAGTGAGTCTAACTTGAACATGAGAGTCAATCATAATCATACATAAACCCTTGCTTTAATATAAATGGTTCACAAGAGGTAAAAATTTTAAAATAAATCTTAACTTAATACTTGTAAAATTATAGATACTTTTCATGAATTTGGTACATGCTTGAAAGCTCTTAATCATCATATAGTTATTTAACTTGTAAATCATGAAATATATTATCAATAACTTGATGATTCTTAACATGTCATTTTATTAAACACTTGGTGGGTTCATGATGCTTGTTCAAAATTATGTAATTCAAGAGTTAAATAAGATGAGTAAACTCAATACAAATCAACCCACTCTCTTTGAAATGACCTCCGAATGTAAGAAGTGAATTGAGCACTACAATCCGAGATGATAGACAAGGGCACCCCATGCATCCTATCCAACTCATGAATGTACACCTCGCATAATCTTCGACACCATAAATGGTTTTGACCGATAGAAAGTAAGCCGACTTTGTCATTCTATCCTCAACAACACAAATGGAGTCAACGTGTGTTCTAGTCTAGGGCAACCTAACCACAAAATCTATATTGATCTGTTCCCACATCTATGTAGGAATTTCTGTATCTTGGACTAAGCCACATGACCTTTGATGTTCACCTTTCATTCATCGGCAATTGTGATATTCGAATATGAACTTGGCAACATCCGTCTTCATACCACCCTACTAATACACCTCCCTCAAGTCCCTATAAATCTTGTAGAAGTGGGGAGAATAGAATAGGATAAATTATGGGCCTCCTTCAAGATTAACTCCCTTAAGTCATTAACATTAGGAACACACAACCTACATTGGTACGTAAGGCACCATCTCCCCCTTGGGAGAAAACTTACACTTTATCACCTTTGACCAAGGCCTTCAACTATAATAAAGTGGGGTCAAGATCTTATTTTGACATTAATTACTCAATCAAAGTAGATTTAGAACCATTGACAACCATTACACGCCCATTATCAACTTTATCCAACCTAACACCCAATCTAGCCAATCAGTGAACTTCTCTAGCCACCTCATTGCCATCATCATCAATATGAGCTAGACTAACCATGGATACTCTACTTAGAGCATTGGATTAAATATTATCTTTGTCGTGATGATAATACACACTCATATTATAATCTTTAAGGAGCTCTAATCACCATCTTTGTCTCAAGTTAAGATCTTTTTGAGTGAATACATATTGGAGAGTCTTGTGGTCACTAAACATATCAACATGAACATCATACAAATAATAACGCCAAATTTTGAAAGAAAACACCACGGGTGCCAATTCAAGATCATGGGCGGGATAATTCTACTCATGCACCTCAAGTTGTATACAGGCATATACTATCACCCTGCCAAGTTGCATCAAAACATACCCCAAACTAATTGTTGAGGCATCATAATATACCACAAACCCCTCCAACATTTTTAGTAGAGACAAGATAGGTGCAGAGATAAGCTTATCTTTCAAAGTTTGAAAACGCTTCTCACATTCATCGGTCCGCACAAATTTTGCCTTCTTTTTGGTCAGCTTTTATCATAGGGGAAGAAATATAAGAAAAGCCATTCACAAACCTCCGATAGTAACCTGTTAAAGCCAAGGAACTCCTAATATTCGACGGAGTCAAGGGTCTAGGCAATTTCTGATCACCTCCGTCTTCTTAGGATCCACCTTAATGCCATTACCCGACACCATATGCCCTAGAAAAGCAACCTCTTTAAAAAAAAATTCACATTTTTTATATTTAGCATATAACCTTTACTCTCTTGGGATTTGCAACGCCACCCTCAAATGATCCACATACTCTTACTTACATTGGGAATCAATCAATACATCATCAATAAAGAAAACCGCAAACATGTTAAGGTAGGGTTTAAACATACTATTCATGAGATTTATAAATATAGTTAGTGAATTAGTCAACCCAAGGGATATAACCACAAACAAAAAGTGCCCATAGCTAGTCTGAAAAGCCATTTTGGGAATATCGCACTCCCTCACCATTAGTTGTTGGTAACCGGACAAAAGATCAATCTTATAAAAGTTACTAGCCTCTTGTAGTTGACCAGAAAGGTCATTAATCCTTGGTAGAGGATATTTGTTCTTTAAGGTAACCCTATTAAATTGCTGATAATAAATGTACATTCCAAGAGAACTATCTTTTTTCTTAAAAAATAACACCGGTACACCCAAGGTGACTTACTAGGCCTTATGAATTCTTCTCCAACTAATATTCGATTGATCCTTTAACTTATTGAATTCTGTCAGGGACATATGGTAAAGAGGAATGGAAATGGGTTGAATATTGGGAAGGAGGTCAATACAAAAGTCTATTTCCCGTATGAGAGGAATATGGAGAAACTCTTTAGGAATAACATGAAGATATTCATTAACCACCGAAACTGACTCAATAGGAAGGACTTTGGACTAAACATCCCTAACCCTCACAAGATAATAAAGGCAACCCTCAAAGATCAATATTTAGGCTTTATGACAAGAAATGAATCTACCATTGACCATCATATCACCACTTTCCTGCTCAAGGATGGGCTCATTAGGGAATTGAAATTTAACCCTATAGGTTCTAAAATCAATAAAAGCATAATATGCTTACAACTAATCCATCGCAAGAATAAAATCAAAATCCATCATATGTAATTCAACAAAATCGCAAGGCAAGACTTTATGAAATCTGAACATCAGACATTTATATCGACTCTTTTGGGAACAATAGACTCACCAATGGGAGTAGGCACTTCATAAAGCTCACAAAACAATTTGGGACTCACATAAAGCTTTTTGGCAACAAAAAGGAGTAATGAAAGAAAGATTGGCATCCTGATCTACAAATGCATACACATCAAAAGAAAGAACCTTTAACATAATGGTGACAGTTTTGGGTACCTCATCCACCCCTTGCCTTCCTTGAAGAGCATAGAATCTATTTTGCCATGGAGCACCCCCTTGTTGGCCTCCTTTTGCCTTTGAACCTGTATTAGCACCATGGCCTTCTGGACGACCAACTCTAACCCTGTTTTAAGCATGAGGACAATTAATAAAATTGTGACCCACTTCACCACAACCAAAGCAAGCATTGGAATTTTGCAAGCATGGGCCACTATTGTTTCTACTACATCTTTGGCACTTAGGGTGAGTCATCCCACTATTATCAGTAAATCTTGGATTATCATTAGCAAATCTTTTATTACGAGTATTGGATTACCCTTGGATTTTGAACTTGTGGCCTTGAGGAAATCGGCCATCCTGGAACCTTAGGAACAACCTTCAAAATGTGCCCTCTTTGACTTATGACTTCTTTTTTTTCTTAAGTTTTTCCCCCTCTAGTTGTTCGACATATGTCATGAGCCGAGACAAGTCTATATCACCTAATAGCATGGCTATATGACACTCCTCATTAACCAAGTTGGACACTCTCGACACAAATTTATTTATCCTTGATCTAGGTTTAGCAACCAATTATGGATTATACTTGGTGAGCTTGTTGAACTTAAAGGCATACTCCCTCATATTCATGGGCATAGTCGCTCACATTCACAGAACCATGCTTAAGTTTCATAAACTGCATCGTCATAGGCTCTCTTTGCTCGATAGGAAAGAACCAATTAAGGAATGGGCTTTGAAATCCTCCCAAGGAATAAAATTATCTCTCTCCTCTACAATTTCCATTTGGTGAACCAAATTTTTGCCACACCTTTGAGTTGGTAGGGTGCTAACTCTGCTTTTTCTTTTGAATTGGCTACCATGATATATAGAATTTGATACGCCTCATCTATGAGCTCTTGGGCATCCTCTTCTAGCTTGGATCTATAGAACTCTGTTAGATTTATTCTTGTGAAATCCCTCACCCTAGATGCTGGAGTAGGAGCATGAGGGACTTGGGCCCCTTGGATCATTTAGTTGGTCATAGCATAGGCCAACATTGTGATAGCATCTTAGAAGTCTTCTTGACCTACCCCTTCATCTTAAGCTACTTCAAGAGCAAGAGGGGCTAGTTTCTCCTCGAGAGTACGATCTCTCCTCAGTCTTCCCCTTGAAATTGGCATGATCTAGAAGGAATAAAAGAATTCTTTAGGGGAAAATCCTTATAGTTACACCTAAATCACGATATAGATAATGAAGAAGTGAAACATTTCCTAAAATGCCTCATAGCCTCCCGTTCATAGTTGCGGTGCGCTTCACAACCATGCATAAAACTCTAATTAATGTGATGTGTTGGATTTTTAAGGATCATTAATAACCTAATGCTCTAATACGAAGTTTATTATGACTGAAGCCTAGGGCCTAGACTTGACACGACAAATAGGAAACAGAAGGGACCCTAAACAAGCCTCTAACCATATATATCACACATGCTCAGTCATAAAAGCCAAATAAAAAATAATAAAAGATATACTAAAGAGAAAAGTGGGACTAAGTCTTGCTTGTTCTCATGCGACTACTCAATCTAAGTAGAAAATGAGAAATACATGGCAACTATCCTAATGGCATATAAATTACTTAGTTTTAATTCAGGTACTAAATCCTCATTTTCATAACCTGATTGCGTAGGTACCAGCAAACCAAAACACTATCATGTACTAGATAATCCAACTATGACAAGTGAAGTAGTATCAACTATTCACAATCACTGAAAAAGTCATATGTTAATCATGTCATGCAAATGTCCTCACAGAAAAGAATTCCCTTTATTTCACTCAAAAAGCAAACAAAGTTCATGGACTACGCAAACATCCTCACTCTCAGAATTGAGATTCATTTATAAAAACCAACACCATAGGCTTACCCATCTACTCATACCCTGGACTATTGACTAGTTGGATTATGATTACTTTAGGACTTAATAGGCTTGATACGCAGGTTCATAGGGTTGTTGTATGGCATTTTGGATAAGTAGTGACTAAAAGCTATCCTTGAACCACATTTTTCAACACTTCGACCTCAACAACTCAGCTATTTTCAATGTGTTCTCCCTTAGTCTTACTTTTCAAGCTTTTTCGGGTGCTTTCTTTTCCTGTTTTCAGTTGTGCCTCATTTTCGAACTCAATTTTCTATCCTTTTCAATTCAAGGCAACTTTTCATTCTTTTTCTCTCACTCAGCACATGATTTCCTCTTCTTTCTTTCTTTCCCCAGTAATCACCTCATTTTCATTACTTTACCACAACATAGACCACCCTAAACTTAGGTTTTACGTGAACTAAAGTACACAATATCCATTCATCAAACTAGTGCCACTTTTATTAGCCACCCTCAATTTAGGATTTTTTCCTGCATCAAGGTTCACAAGCTCAAGCATAGAACAGGGCCAATATCTAGGTATTTCATAAAACAAGGGTATGCTAGCTAGGTTTCAAGAAAGTTACAGGTATATGTAAAGCTCAATCATTTGGAACAAAGGGTAAACTACTGTAGGTCATTTAGGCAAAAGTGGACTATCTTAAAAAACAAAGGCATAAGATCCTTTCCCAATCAACCACATCTCAAATCAAATCTTAGAATAACAAGGCAAGTCCTGAATTACAACATAATGCATGAATATGACAAAATAAGCTCACACACACATGACATTGCATACACAATCAACATAGATTCATAGGTCCTGACTAAACCAACAATTTGCCTTCTCTTCTTCAGAACAAACATTGCCAAATAATCATAGGCAAGATTACAATAGTAACCAACAATCCCAAAAATTTTGAGAGTACACAATTTTTTAAAACATTTATAAAACTATTAAAGAATATGCAAATGCCAAAAGTAATAACCACTATATATAAACAAATTATCTATAACAACTAAACATGTCAGTTCAATAGAAAGTAAAGTTACCCACTAGCAAAAAAATAGCAAGAAAATCTTGGGATCAAAATTTAGAGTTGTTGTGGACGCTAAACTACTCAAACTTCACCAAGATCCATAATTGCCCACCCACAATCGAAAATATTGCATTGTACTCAACGCATAAAATCAAGCAACATTAGAGCATATAGGGGTAAAATAAAACATACCTTGGGTTGCCTCCCAAGCAGCACTTGGTTTATTGTCATGCATGAAATAGACCACTTGGTTACTTAGACTTCACCAATTTATCAAACCTTGCTCCTCCACAATTCTGGTTTTTCTTCCACCTTAAACTTATGAATTAGACCCCAATTTCTTTTCCAACTTTATATCATGCTCAAAGGGTGGTGGTATAAAAATAAGGAAACAAGTACTAGATATTGTCTGTTATTTTGAATAGGGTCTCCCAATCTAAGCTTCAG
The DNA here is from genome assembly GCA_025642045.1 of Solanum sejunctum. Classification (NCBI taxonomy): domain Eukaryota; kingdom Viridiplantae; phylum Streptophyta; class Magnoliopsida; order Solanales; family Solanaceae; genus Solanum; species Solanum sejunctum. The sequence goes on along the minus strand of JAOTQJ010188857.1, from coordinate 15,088 downwards.
TACACTACAAGGGGCTTCAGATTTACGCTGGCACCTAGATCACATAATGCCCTTGCAAATTTGATATATCTAATTATACATGGTATGGTAGGCATCTTCTCTACTAAATCGATGAGAGGAGTGTTGATGGATAGATGTTTTAACATGGAGAGAGAGTTCTTGACCTTGCTTTCCTCCTCCCTGTTCTTGAGTCTTTGAGGGAAAGGAGGAGGTGGCCTAGGGACAGGCTTGTAATTCTTTAGCTCTTCAACTGATCTATTTACCATATACTTGAAACACTCGTCTCCTTCAACCACATCCTTATCTACAACTATTTCCTCATGAATATCTTCTACAACAACTAACAGAGGAGGATTAATAGCACTCTTACCATGCCCACTAGTAACCTTCATAAATTGCCCTTCATCCTCAGAACATTGCACAGTATCAAGGCAATGTAGCATTCTGATGCTGCAAAAATGACCCCAAAAAGTGCCAAAAAATATGGCTCGAAAATTCCTAGTATTGTAATTTCCATATATCTCAAAATTCATGTGCGATATCAAAAATTTGATTTCATATTCTTTCTCAAGTGGTCAAACTGAGTAGGAAATAGATTTAACCCCTATCTAAGAGAAACTGTAGAGAAAATTGAAAATCACAAAAAATGTGATTTCGAACGGTGATTCGTGCCCCTAGCAAGACACCCCAAGGATAAGCCAAAGTGTTATTTTGGCCCAGTTTTGTTGAGTCAGTCCTAGTATTTTGGGTCTTGGGCCTAAGTGTTCCCATGCGTGAAAATACCTATACTTTGACATATTTCACCATTATGTCGTTCAAGACATTCCTAAATACTTTCTCAAACACTTCGATCATATGTCATCTTCAAATTTCAAGTCCCAAAACTCATCTGAATCGGAAGGTTCTCATACAAGCTTCAAGTCTCCATCTCCAATCTTCTTCACGAATTCTCCAAAGTCAATGTATGTGGGTTTCTTTCATGAGATCCTTTCACTCATGATACCCAAACTTTCCTTTACTTAAAATTGCAGGATTTAAAGTTGGCTTATCCATGGGTCTTAATTATTATAAATCTCGCTGCACACTATGTTGGGGTTTCATGAAATTATAATTGTTTTAGCATGTTTTGGCTATGAATCTAAGATCTATTATGAGATTTGATAAAGTATTTTGATGTATGTTGCTTGATCGTGTTACCAAGTTTCTATTGATGGTTGTACATGGAAATTTCTAGAATGATTACACTCTTGAATTGCAGGGTTTTACACTAGCACTTCACACCTCCCAAGTATTTGATAAAATGTCAGGTTAATGTGTTTCAGAGGAATTGAAGGTCAAATACCTGTCTTATGAGTTGAATGACTTTACGATAGTGAAATAAACGTATGTATATGATATTATCCTATATATTTTTGGAATGTTTCCATGCCTTGTTGGGGCGTTATGAGTCCAGGTAACCATGTAGAGGACTTTGTACCTTGATACTAACCAAGTGGTTATTCTATGGTAACCAGGTTGAGGATTAGTATCTCAATCACCAGGGGTGGTGGGGTGCGACTATAACCAACCAATCAAGAGGTTTGTGACTTGGTAACTAGGTTCAAGGGTTAATACCTCCATCACTAGGGGTGGTAGGGTACGACGATCCACCAACCAACAAAAGGTTCTTGTAACTTGGTAACCTACAGTTTTTATATGTTTCTCTCTTCTTACACCTTGTATTATATTCTATTTAAGCATATTTTACTTATGCATTGATCATAGATGCCATATTGCTAATATGTTATCTATTGCCAACTATTATGCATTTTAGTTATGATGCTTATCTCTTGTTGCATTATGTCCTACATACATAGAACAATCAAATTTACTAATGTATACTCCATCCCTACATGATGTTACCATATAGGAACTGGAGCCCCACTTGATCCTCCTCCTCCACGTGGCTTGTACGATTTCTCTCTAAAGCTAGTTGGTTAGTCCTCCAATTCTGGGACAATATTTATGCTCTTATGATATATATTATGACTCTCTTTCTTTATTCTATATTTTAACTATGAGGGTGAGCCCGGTTGCTTGTCTTAGTCACCACTAAGTTCTATGGTTAGAGTTATTGTTTGACATCTTATTTTTAATGCTATGAGCTTTGACTCTCTCATAACACTTGATGTTTATGGTATGAAAGTTGTCCCTTAGCCTTGTTTATTCCTATTTACTATCTCTTGTTGTATTTTATTGCTTTTACAACCAAGGATGTGTAATGACACGTTAAGAGGCTTTATTAGGCTTTCTTTGGGTTCTCTATGTACCATATCACATCTAGGCCCTAGGATTTAGTCATGAAAAACTTTGTATTAGAGCACTTGGTTGTTAGATCCTCGGCGTCCAACACACTACCTCTATTAGAGTCTTATCAAGGTCATGTTGTGCACCACAACTATAAGTAAGAGGAAATGAGACATTTTAGGAAATATTTTCCTTCTTCATACTCTATGTCATGATATAGATGTAAAGGTCATTTTCCCCCCAAACAATTATTGTTTGTTATGCTTGATCATACCTAACACAAGACGAAGTAGAACCAGCACTCTCGAGGGAGAACCGAATCATGGTGAGCTCTGAGATACTCTAACTTTTTTTACTAAAGTTATGGTTAATCAAGCCAATCAATGGTCCGAAGCCCCTCATGCTCATAAATAGCATCTCACGTGAGAGACTTTATGAGAATGAAACCCCCCATAATTTATGGGTCAATGTTGGATGAGGACCCTCCAAAGTTTAATGATGAGGTCTACAAGGTTTTGGCTATTATCAAATTAGAAGAAAAGGCAGAGTTGGTGGCTTACCAACTCAAGGGAGTGGAAAAAATATTGTTTAATTAATGGAAGAATGAGAAGGGAATCAATAATATGGTAGTTTGGGAGGAGTTCATCGCGGTCTTCCTTAATCGATTCTTCCCTCTTGAGCATAGCAAATCCAAACTGGTGGAGTTTATGAATTTGATACAAGGATCTATGAGTGTGAGGGAGTATACCCTAAAGTTAAATTAACTCTCTACATATGCTCCCCACTTGGTGGCTGACCTAAGGTCTAAAATGAATAAATTTTTGATAGGTGTTTCTGATTTGGTGAGTGAGGAGCGTCGGTCCATTATGTTGATTAGTGAGATGGATTTGTCCCATTTTATGACCTATGCTGAGCAAACAGAGGAGAAGAAGTTGAGAAAATGAATTGATAATGAGATCAAGAAGGCCCACTTTGAAGGTACATTGCAAAGTGGAAAGGGTGGTTAGTTCCAATAAGTCCAATGGTCTTCTTATACTTCTAATTGGGGATTTGCCTATGACTTCCTAGGAGCCTAAGGTGTTGGTGGTATGGTCCCTAATAATACATGTACAACATTTGGTAAGAGCCATGGGAGCACATGTTTGACATACACTAATGCAAGTTATGTGTGTGGAGAAGTTGGTCACAAAAAGATTGAATGTCCTCGTAACTACAACAAAGGTAAAGAGGTTCGTCCATAAGGTACTAAATGTGGTTGCTTTGGGAGGGAATGGTCAAAAAAGTGGTACCCCAAGGCACAATCAGTTTTATGCTTTGCATGGGAGGTAAGGGGTTAATGAGCTGACATTGTTACCGGTAAGTTAAAAGTCTTTGACTTTGATTTATATACATCGATTGATCTCGGTGCCACTCTTTCCTTTGTTACCCATTTTGTTGCCAAAAAGCTTCACTTTGAGCTCGTATTGTTGTGTGAGTCATATGAGGTATCTACTCTTATTGGTGCATCTATTGTTGCTAGAATGGTCTATAAAAATTATCCCATTTGCATCTTGCATAAAATATTGCCTTATAATTTTGGTAAGTTGGATATGGTTGAATTTGATATCATTCTTAGGATGGATTGGTTGCATGCATACTAAACCTCTATTGATTGTAGAACTCGTAGGGTCAAATCCCAATTCTCAAAGGAACTCATTCTTGAGTGGGAGAGTCATGATGTGCTGGTCAAGGGTCGATTCATCTCTTGCATTAAAGCTCGTAATTTGACTCTTAAGGGGTGTCTTATCATCTTGTGAGGGTTAGGGATGTGGAGTCTAAAGTCCTTCCTATAGAGTCGGTTTCGTTGATAAATTAGTTTCATGATGTCTTTCCAAATGAACCTCCCGGTGTTCCTCTCAAAAGGGAAGTAGATTTTGGTATAGACCTCTTCCTCGACACTCAACCCATTTCTATTCTCCCATACCATGTGGCCCCAATGGAGTTAAAGGAGCAATTGAGGGATTGTTTGGAGAAAGGTTTCATTAGACCTAGCCAATCACCTTGGGGTGCACCAATATTTTTTGTGAAGAATAAGGATGGATCTCTTAGAATGTGTATTAACTACTAGCAGCTTAATAGGGTCACCATCATAAATAAGTATCCTATTCCAAAAACTGATGATTTGTTCGACCAATTTCAAGGGGATAACACTTCTCTAAGATTGATCGTCAGTCTAAGTACCATCAAGTGAAGGTGAGGGAGTGTGACATTGCCAAGATGGCCTTCTGGACTAGGTATGGGCATTATGAGTTTGTGGTAATGTTTTTTGGGTCAACTAATGCGCCAGCTATCTTCATGGATCTTATGAATAGGGTCTTCAAGCCCTACTTGATTCATTTATTGTGGTATTCATTGATGGTAGTTTCATCTATTCACATAGTTTTGAGGAGAATATGGGTCATTTGAGGGTAGTGCTACAAAGATTGAGGGAAGACAAGTTGTATGCTATATATGAGAAGTCCAAATTTTTGTTAAAAGAGGTTGCCTTCCTTGGTCATGTGGTGTCGAGGGACGATATTAATATGGATCCTATGAAGATGGATATGATTAGAAATTGGCCTAGACAATTGACCATGTCAGATATTAGGAGCTTCTTGGGCTTAGCGAGTTACTATCAAAGGTTTGTGAATGGGTTATATTTTATTGCTTCTCTTTTATAGACTGATAAGTGTGAAAAGAGTTTCTAAACATTGAGAGATAATCTTGTGTCTGCTCCTATATTGTCACTACCGAAAGGGCTAGAAGGATTCGTTGTGCATTATGATGCTTTCCAAGTTTATTTGGGTTGTGTGTTGACAAAAAATGGGAAGGTGATAGCTTATGCTTATAGGCAACTCAAAGTGCATGAAAAGAGTTATCCTACCTATGATCTTGAGCTAGCCTCTATGGTATTTGCATTAAAGATATGACATCATCATTTATATGGAGTGCATGTTGATGTGTTCACCGATCATAAGAGTCTCCAGTTTGTCTTCACTCAAAAAGATGTCAACTTAAGGCAAAGAAGGTGGTTAGAACTTTTTGAGAACTATGATATAAGTGTGCATTATCATCCCTTTAAGGCTAATGTGGTGGTAATTGCATTGAGCAGGGTATTTATGGGTAGCCTAGCTCATGTTGATGATGATGGCAAAGGGATGGCTAGGGAGGTCCATCAGTTGGCTTGATTAGAAGTTTGGTTGGAGGATGGTGATGATGGTCATTTTGTTGTTGTTGATGGTTCTAAATCTTTTTCACCCCAGTTTGTTAGAATTGAAGGCATTGGTAAATGATGGTAAGGTTGAGGTTTTCTACCAAGGGGTAGATGGTGCCCTTAGATACCAGCGTAGGTTGTGTATGCCTTGTGTTGATGGCTTGAAGCAAAAGATTCTTGATAAGGCTCATGGTTCTTCTTACTCTATTTACCCTGGGTCTACCAAGATGCACAGAGATTTGCGACAGGTGTATTAGTAGGGAGGCATGAATAGGGACATTGTCAAATTTGTATATGGTTGCCACAGTTGGCAACAAGTCAATGCTGAACACCAAAGGCTGGGTGGCCTAACCCAAGACATAGAGATTCCTACTTAGAAGTGGAAAGATATTAATATGGATTTTGTGGTTGGGTTGCCCAAGACTAGAAAATGTTTTGATTCCATTTGGTTTGTGGTTGATAGGATGACGAAATCACCTCACTTTCCACAGGTTAAGACTACATATGGTATTGAAGATTATGCTAGTTTGTACATTCATGGCTTGGTGAGGTTGCATGAGGTTCCTTTGTCCATCATATTTTATCTGGTGCATAATTTACTTCACACTTTTGTAGGTCCTTCCGAGTATGTCTTGGAACCAAGGTAAAGCTTAGTATGGCCTTTCACCCCCAAATGGAAAGCTAAGTTGAAAGAACTATATAACCACTTGAGGACATGCTTAGGGCCTGTATATTAGAGATTAAGGGTATTTGGGATGATTATCTTCCTTTGATTGAGTTTACATATAACAATAGTTATTATTCAAGCATTGGTATGACTCCTTGTGAGGCTCTTTATGGTAGACTGATATACTGTCAAAAAACTGGACATTTGATGCCTAAAACGAGAAATTTTGTGACTTCTTAATGCGACTTTTTATGGTTTTTTATGTGTTTTTGTGTTTTTGTTGCAGAAATGGTAGGTTGGCATGATTTCAGAGGAAAATTACAGATTTTGCTAAAGCATATTACATACGATCTCACCTACGACTCGTACCCCAAAGTACGAGTCATATGGTAATCTTATAGCAACAAACAGAGACAAAAAATCTGAAATCTGCTATGTGAAGGTCAGCCCTATGTGGTGAAGATGGTCATGCTCCAAAAATAAAGGGGTCGCTATCAGTAATTAACCTAACCGATGTTAGGATCGAATCCATAAGAAATATAGGGCTTGACTACAGGATTTCACTACTAATCATTTATAGTATCTATATCCAAAATCTCTAAAAAGAGGGGGGGATTCAAAAACAACATAACATGAATGCTAACTAGAATGTGAAAAAATTCCCAATTTTGGGAATAACTTAGGAATTGTGTTCCCCATAGTTCGTTGACTCAATTACCCTAGATACCATAACTATAATTAGTAAATCGCATGCAGGATGGTAACATAGGTTCTTCTAGCCTATTGTGAAGGTGAAGGTAGAATTTCACCATAGTGCTTAGTCCGATACCGTGGCGTGCCAACTAACCATTATATATTATCCCAGTCAACCTTCCTTGGTCAGGTGTGGCTAATTGGACGGGAACATATGAATTGAATCCTATCATCTACTTCGTTTTTCATAAACATCACTACTTTGGTCTGGATCATGATAGTAGGAAGGGTTTGGTATTGGCCACCACCAAACAACATTAATCATGAAGGGAAATAAACAATATATAGAAAACCCTAATCATAAATATGCACAAAACCTAGGACATTTCAAGTCAACTACCCATGGTTCCTACAACTCCAAGTTGTGGATGCATAGCTACTCATGCCTAAAGCAAAACACACAAAAATGCAAATAAGAGACATAGTTGAGAGTTTCACCAATAACAATGAAGTAAATAGGTACCATAAGTTTCAAAACCACAAGTTTTATTGATCAAAAATACATACAAAGAAAGATTTGCAATTTCCTAAGATGAGTTTTTCAAGAAAGAACAAATAAACTACTCTAAAACCTAAGAAAACTTGAAAAATATTTTAGAGTAGACAAAAATTTTCATAGAAAAGACAACTAACAGCTGATAAATTTTGCAGTTACGACTCGTAGAGGAACTAATGAGTCATAGTCAGGGTTTCATATCAGGATCTTGGCATTTTTAATTGAACTGGTATGACCCATAGTTATGAGTCATTGCTTGGGCTATGACTAGTATATTGATCTCATATAATTGGTATTCAGTCTTTTAGTCTAACATTTTGGCTCTCTAATTCTTGCTATGAGTCCACCTATACTAGTCGTAGAGTGTCCTACGACACGTAGGTTAGACTCCTAGGAGTGACCTTAAATTGGAATATTTCTGATTTTTAGTCTTTTATTCCTACAATGACACAACCTACGACTCATAGTGTGAGCTACAACTCGTAGATAGGCTCGTATGGCCTATGCTGCAGCCAAGGCTGCAATTGTTCTTTACAATCATACCAACCTAACTTTTCTGCAAGATTAACACAAAAACACATCAAAACAATAAAAAGTCGCTTTGAGAACTCACAAAATCCTTTATTTGAGGCACCAAATATGTTGTATTATGACAACACATTAATACCCTCAACTTAGAATTGTTACTTGTCCTCAAACGATGACTTAATCTATATATATAGAGAGAAATACATAGTAACTAGACAAATGACATACATATCAACTTCTCTGATTTAGGTATCTAACTATCATTTTCAAAATAGGATTGTAAAATTATTTAACAAATAGGAATATAATGAGATACCTGGCAACCCAACCATGATAAGCTAAGGAGCATCAACCTTCCACAATCATTGGCATAGTCATATGCTAATCAAGTAGTGCAAATGCCCTCACTGCAAAGACATTCAGAAATCATGGACTGAGAAAGCATTCTCACTCTCACAATTGAAATTCGTGCACAATGACTAACACCATAAACTTACTCCTATACTCATTTTTTGATTTGGTTCAAAAATGGATTGGAATCACTTTACAGCTTATTGGATCATAACATGGGCTTAGGTGCCTTTGGTATGATATTTTGGGCAAATAGTGACTAAAAGCTATTCTTGAACCATGTTTACCAATACCTTTTGCTTACATACTCCAACCCTTTCACGAATTCCTCCCTTATTTCTCCCTTTTAAGCTTTTCGTAGGCTTATTCTTTCACTCTTCAGTTGTACCTTCATTTTGAACTCATTGTTTTGCTAATCTTTATAACTTAAGGCACTTTATTTTTCTTTTTCTTTACCTGGCTGATGATTATTCATTTTCTTTCATTTCACCTCAACTAACTATCTTATTTTTGTTACTTTACCATAATAAGGGCTACCATTAACGTAGGATTTTTGTCTAAAGTGAAGTATACAATATACATGCCTCAAAGCAGGGCCACCAATGCAGCCACCCTCAACTTTGGCTATTAGCCTTAATCGAGGTTTACATGCTCAAGGAGAGATCATGGCCAATATCACGGTATTTCATCAAACTAGGTTAGGTTAGCAAGCTATCAAGAAAAAAAATATGAGTATATGAGAAGCCCAAACATTTGAAACAAGGGATTCACTAGTTCATTTGGTAGGTCATTTAGGCAAAAGTGCGTTTACAATCAGAACAAAGGCCTAGGATCACTTCCAAATCAACCAATTCACCAAACCAATCTTAGAGTACTAGGGCAAGTTCTAAGTCCATACAATGATACATGAATGCTTCATAATAATCTCACACATATGGTATTGGCATCCACAATCAAGTATAGACTCATATGTCATACTTTCTGTCTCAGCTTACTTCTGTAATATCAGAACTAACATTGCCATATACAACAACAAAAATTTTTAGGGTTACCCAATTTTGCATCAAAAGTTAAAAGAAAATCTGTGTATATATATGCTAAAAGATATTATTAGTATGCATTTACAAATTATCTATACTTCCTAATACATATCAGTTCAACAAAAAATTAAACATCCACAATTAAAAAGAAATACGATAAGAAAACCTTGGGATCAAAAATAGGGGAAGTTATAGACTTGAGGATACTCAGACTTCACCTTAATTCATAACTTCCACCACCCCACCAAAAGATGATACTTTGTCCTCCAAGTAAATACTAAAACAAAAACCAAACACTATAATATAGAAATATATACATACATTCATTAACAATAACAAATAAACATCCAAAGTAGAAGTAAAAAATAACATCTAGGACAAACATGATTAAAACACAACCAAAAATCAACATAATAACGAGATTTATTGAAAGAAAACAAAGTATACAAAATGTCAAGATAAGAACTGGAGTCAAAAGATGTTTAACAGATTGGTGCTCATGCACCAATCTTAGTCTGATCAGCAAGGTCCTGGGGTTGTCGCTCCTCCTCTGCTGCAGTGCCATAAATACCCTCTGCAAGGGGGGCATTATTCTCTCTTTCTCTGCATAGTCGCCAACATAATCAACTCCTGCACCACCTCTTCTAGTATAAGCTCCTCCTCCTGTCAAGACTTCTTCGGGTCTGGCTCTGGGTCAACATGCTCAAGAGGCCTCCTCCCTCGGGTGTTCGAACTATCGGCGAGCTAATTAAAAGCCTTGTCACCTCCTTATGATACCTCTAGGGTTGGAATAAGGGCTGCGAAGAACTATAATAAATTGGCAGTGAACCTAGCAAACTCATCAGTCACCACACTCATTTTGGCAGGCCTATCCCCTTCGAGCCTCTTCTAGTCTCTAGCCTCAAACGCATTGACCCATGCGTTAAACACTATGACTTTATCATCAACTAACTCGTAGGCAAATGCCTTTATCATCTCCTCAGAGTCCAGAATAGTTTGATTAATCAACGGTCAGACCTGTGCTGACAGCTCATGAAGCCTCCCCTCCGCTACAATAGTCCTGCTCAATAAAGTATGAAATGCAACAATAGAGAAACAAGGGTCAACCTATAAATAAGGAGTCTCTAGTGCTATAGTACTGAATGAAGGTGTTGACTGAATCTCAACTATAGGTGTGGGCTCTGTAGGGTCCAAAGTAGTGCCGATGGTAGCTGGAGGTGAGCTTGGGATCTACTACTCTACCGAGAATGGCGTTGGGATAGCTAGTAGTGGTAAGGACACTAGATTCTCATAAGCCTTAATAAAGATGGGGTCCATAGTGTGGTTGGCCTTTGCTTGGGGGTCCTGATGACGGAAAATAGGAACACCTGTTGCACTATATAGTCGATGAATAAGAACTACAGACAATAGTGAGGTACTTGTGTGAGCTGCAACCTCGTGGATCTACTGTAAAATGATTCAGGCCCAATCTATATCATAGCCAGCTAGGATTCTGGCAAAAACTACAACCCGTTCGAAGTGATCACATTATCCATAAAAGTTGGCCTAATATGCCAACGAATAATAAACCACCAGAACTTAGCCAGAAATAAGAGGTGGGCCTTTACTATACGATCTGCGTAGTTTGTGAACCATATTGAATCAACTCCCTCCTCACAAATCTAGCCATCGATCCACCATAAGAGCTCTGTCCTAGTCTTGATGTTATTCCCAGTCACCGCTTTCCTCATCTTCTCAATACGGTTGTCATACTCTACAATCTATTGAGGGGATATATAAGTAGGCCCAAACTTCAATCATCGTATCATCTCCTCTAAGATATCAACTCCTTTCCCCCGTACTATCACTAGCCATAGCCTAGGTTGCTTAATTTCCCTTTTGTTCTTTGGCAACCCCTAGTGGAGAGTAGCTAGATAAGCAGCACAAAACTCATGGACTATGTAAAAGATCATATTTTCCCATCTACTACATAGTCCAATGGAGCCCATGCTCGTCTAATACCATATCCAAGCCAAGTACCCTATCCAGCCATGCTGTGCTCAACCTAGACTCCTCCTGAAATTGTCTAATCGGCTTTCCATGCCCCTTATCTTCTATGCCCTGGTTGTAGATCTCTTTCATGCCCATAACACAACATCTAGGGTTGACCATGGGGCTAAAACTGAGCCTCCTCCTTTTCAGGCTGAGAAGTGCTCTCCAGACTCTGACTCGGAACCTGACTGTATAAGAGCCATATGGGGTGAACTGCTCCACAATTATTTTCTCCACCTCTTGTAACTCCTTTTCAGATTGGAAGGCACATATAACTTCATAGTTTCCTTATAAGTATGAGGCTAGGTTTGAGGGTCATTGGCCAAAGGGTCAATCCTAACCCTGTGGACTTCAACTGAACCCTCAAACCTCTCAGTCTCGGAAGACTCGTCCGCTAGTCTTCGCCTGAATGTTTAGATATCCATCTTGACTTTGGATGGCATTATATCTGCAACACAACCAACAATCCATATGATCATTAAGACAATTTACTTATGTAACACGCAACAAAGAACAAAACTAAACAAACGAAAAATAACAACTGATGCAACTGCAAATGTACAGGTACGAGTACAGCTACGACCCATAGGATGGCTGACATGTTGTAGCCCTAATGTCGTACCTAGTTTTAGATTCATTTTCAAGAGTCAGCTAAGTCTATGAGACCCTCACTACAAATCATACTAGGTACCATGAGTCGTATTTGGGTCTTGTATGAGGAATGTGAAGGAATTACTGGTGAATGATGATTGCTACGAGGGACCACTATGACTCATATAGAAACTTACGAGTCGTAAGAGTGCCTCATAACTGTGCATAGAACTACTGGCAATGCCTAATCATTTCTCACTTAAGGCATAAATTCATCACTAAACCTCAAGACATTCAAGCAAACGGTAGCAAAGAAATACTAATTGACATATATAAAACTCCAAACTAACATTAGCAATTCAAAATGGCCATACACCCATACCATCTAAATTTCAACTCCAATAACCATTCCAATCCCTATGTGAACAACAATATTATGACACAAACCCAAAATTTATCAATTTCACATTTATAACCATCCATTCAAAATGTTCAACAAGGCTCAATTCAAAACTCAATCATTGAGAGCCAACAAATACTATATTACAAGCATAGCTCAGCAAAGCAATGTATGGCATATTCAGGCATGAGCAAATTAAACCTATACTCATATAGGGAACAAGCTTATAATCAATAATAAAAAAATGAAATCAAAAAGCTTACCAATTGAGTTTAAAAGTGAACTGAACAAAGGATAGATGATTTTCGCATTGAAAACCTAGGATTTGGTACCCCTTGTCCAAATTTTCACCAAAAAATGATGTGGGTTGCCGGAATTTTTTTTGTTGGAGAGGGATTTACGGGATGGAAAATGGTTTTTCATCATGTTTAGGGTAAGAAAATAGGGTAATTGGGGTCAAAGATTATTTTAACCCCTTTCTGTAACAAACTTGGTTAGGTTTTAAAATGCCTCAAATTGGGGAAATGAGACCCTGACTATGAGTCGTAGGTTATCCTACAGCTCGTAAGTCCCATCCTCATAACTGGCAAAAATTTAGAAATCATATTTGCGCACTACGAACCCCTTTTACGACTTGTAGGGAATCCTATGAATCGTAAGGTTAGCTCCTAGCATATATATCAACTTTAGATGCTCACTTATTCCTTATACGAAGCATGATTACAAGTCGGGGTGCAGACTATGTCTCGCAGGCCTACTCATAGGAGCTGCTCTAACTCTGATTTTTCTAGATCTTTCATTCTTTAAATTTTTACTTGCTCACCAAGTCTCAAAGAACAGTAATCCTCAAAAATATCACAATTACATCATTTTCTCTTAGTTTAATACAAACTATTACTATTACTCTAAGTCTCAAAAAAATAAATAATTAGTAAAATGCTTGGGTTGCCTCCTAAAAAGCGTCTCATTCAACATCACGACTGAACTTTGTAATCTTCCTTCATCAACAATCTTCAACGGTAAACACTTCGCTCTTGAATTCATCTTAATGTTTCATGAAATGGTGAATATCAGACACAACCTCAGCATCATTCACCCTAAATTGAAGTTGACGTAAATCTATGTTGACTAGTGTCTTTCCAGTGGCCAGAAAAGGTCTCCCCAAAATAATAGGTACCTCAAAGTCAACTTCACAGTCAAGGATCATAAAATTCGTATGAAAAATGAATTTATCAACTTTAACAATCACATCTAGTAGGATTCCCTCAAGTTTCTTTGTGGTTCGATCAGCCATGAGCAACCTCATTCTGATACAGTAAGGAGTGCTAAGACCAAGACTTTTAAAATAGCAAGAGGCATTATATTGATGCTATTCCCAAAATCGCACAATGCTCTTATGAATTCAATGTCACCAATAGTGCAAGGGATGGTGAATGCGCCGGGATCTTCACGCTTTTGGACTAGGCATTTGGTCATGATTGCACTATATTGTTGGAGCTCTTGGCTCAAAGTGTGTTTCTTTGTCACCAAATCCTTCATATATTTTGTGTATCCAAACATTTTCTCCAAGTCTTCAAAGAGAGTGATGTTGATTGATAGTTGTTTTAACATCGATAAGAATTACTGAAACGTACAAGCTTCTTCCTTCTTCTTGAGCCTTTGTGGAAAGGGAGGAGGTGGTTTAGGGATTGATTCGCTTTCTCTTGCTCTCTTACCTATTGGTCCTCCACTACCCTTCTCCTTGGAGTTTTCTCCTCCTTCATTACCTTGCTATCAACTTAGTTGATTGCCACGAAATGATATGTTATGATTTATGCTTCAAATGTCCATTTTCATCCACTTCAAAGTCTATTCATGGTGATCCACCCTCTTCATCAATTTGTCGAACATTTCTTCAATCCTTGAACTGTTTGATCTAGCATCACAGTAATATGGTGGTACATAGGGGCCATTTCTGTAGCCTTCTCTTCTACCTTATTCTGTGTCTGGTACTCTCTCCCTTTTATAGTATACACCCCTATTTTCTTTATATGCCCCTTCTCAATTTAAGTTTCGACCTTAATTCCTAGAACCTTGTCTCCAATAGTCTGAGGTGGATCCTTGGAGGTTATTTCCGAAAACCACCACTTGGTTGTTCACAAAGCATGTATCCTTATAAAAGAATTGATCATATTAAATCATAGTCTTTGGAGTTGATGGTTTACCACTTGCACACTTGCTTGATTTTGTTTTAAAACAAAGTCTATGCTTGTACGGATTTGCACAAGTTGTTCAATGATCTCTTCATTCAACTTTGCTTGCCCATTATTTGTGGTAACCGCACAAGAGCTCTTTGTTGTACTCCTCTCACTTTGGCCCCATGCTCGATTGGTCTTCACCACTTTTTCCATTCTCTCAGCAATAAGTTTAAATAGTTTGATCAAAAAAACACCACCCATGATCATGTAGGCACATGCTTTGCTAATATCATCAAGTTCTTTATAAAAGATCCCGACCAAAGCATCATCAACAATCTTATGATCTTAACCATACTCAAGCATTTAGTGAATCTATCCCATATAGTGCTAATAGAGTCTCCAGGCAATTGCTCAAGGTTGTTAATTTGGTCCTTAAGCTTCAGATTCTTTCACCTTCGGAAATATCTTTTGAGAAACACCCTCTATAGGTTAGCTCAACTCGTGATCACACCTGGAGAAAGTTCAGACAACCATAT
>JAOTQJ010188808.1:0-21849 GCA_025642045.1 Solanum sejunctum | reverse complement strand
AGTCGTGCTATGTTTTTAAACATAGGGGTCAGGCTGCGTACATCTGACCCCCCCTTACCCCGCAATAGGCGGGAGCCTTTGAGGCATTGGGGTAATGTTGTTGTTGTTGTTGTTGTAATAGGGCATTTATGAAAGACTTCAAAGTTAAGTTTTCCAAAGCTATAGGTAAGATGATTATTGCCCTAAATGATGTTTAAGAAAATTCTCAAGTTCGAGATACTCCTATTGGTTGCTATTTATGAATCTAAGTTATTTTTTAAGATCCTATGGGATGAATTAGAATTGATAGGACTTGAGATTAGGACTCATCCTCTTAGTTGAGGCATCACCCCTTGAAGCTAAATCTTAAATGGCACTAACTATGTGGAAACATAAGAGCCTTGTAGGCTGGGCTAGTTGATCCACGTAGGGCCCCATAGTTATGAAATCTATTATGTTTCGAATATCTACCTTGGCAAGTAGATTTTTCTTTTCCCAACGGAAGGAGAAAATTAGCCTTTTCCCAATGGAAGGAGATCATTAGATTCTATATAGCAGTTCACATGATCTTACTATCAGTTATGGTATATTCGCACAAGTTTATATGATTCCATGGTATGCTTTAAATTCACATCTTAAAGGTGTATTATCTCATGTTGTTCTGAGTTGTATTCGTTGTGCATATTTAACCCTATTTCATGTCTCATTATCCATACGTGTACTCATATGTTATGTTTAATTATGATGGCATTATTGTTTAATCTGTGTGTTGCTTCTGACCTACTTAGTACATTTATGTGTACTAATGCATATTTGCCTGCATGGCTTAACCATGTAAAGATAAGTACTCCTCCACCATCTTGTGGCTAGTATTTGACATCCAAGACTAGCTCTGCTGTTATGGTGAGTCCTTAGATCGGGGCTCCTCTACTCTTGCCTTCCAGCTTGTATTTAGATTGATTTTAAGATGATGTTTTGTAGCCCATCTAAGGTACTTAGTCCATCTATTATCCATTCCATCTACTTATGATGTAGTTGGTATACGTATGGACAATGTAATGACTTACTTATTTCCACTATTTAAATGTTTCTTCATTGTACAAAGCCCATAGCCCCCTTCCCATTATGTTTACTTTCCCTATTATGTCTTATATATTACCTATGAATACTTGAGATGCTTAGATGGGTTTTGTGAGGTGCCTTCGGGAACCTCATTTGCCACGTGGAGACTAGGCCTCTACTTCGAGATGTTATAATATGGGTGATCAATTGACACAATACTTTAGCCATGGAACATGAGATAATACATATGGGAAATAAAGAAACTTACCCTTATTTTAGTGCGTGATGAGTCACATAGACTTATATCAGTTAGCAACCATATGTTGTCATGTACTATTGTAATAGTAATATCCTTAGGTGAAAAATGCATCACTTTATATGTTTATCAAGAGTACTATTTGGATGTAACAAGAGACCATAACTTAAGTGAGAAAAATCATTTGAGATTGTAAAATAATTAGTTATATAATCTTTGAACAATCTACCATAGTAGTCATCATAAATCATCATAAAAATGACATCTCGGGGGACATGAGAAGAATATGAAAATATGTGAGATCTAATGCAACAATACATCATAAGCTTCATAAAAAAGCTGCATAAACATATACAATAGGGTATTAGTTTAATAGAACATGCATGAATATGATTTATTAAAAACTTGCATGAAACATAATTCCTTTATATCATTGGTGTGTGGGAGAAGGACATAACCAGCATAGAGTATGTCAGCTACTACATTAAATCCAGTGAACTCCTTCCATTAGGAAAAGGACAATATACTCCTTCTATTAGTAAAAGGCCAATGAACTTCTTCTATTGGGAGAAGGAGAAGCTACTTGCCAAGGTAGATATCCAAAAATTCTTGTAAATTTGCAACTGCATCCTCAAGGAACATTATGGCTTATGGGGATACATTATTCTAAGCATAGCCTACAAGAGCTCCTATGGTGGTACATAGTTAAGGAGACAAAGATTGCTATTACTATTCCTTTACTGAATCCCACCACAATGGCTCACTTGGTGCTAGGTCATTCCCACGGAAGACATTTGGAAACATCTGTATAATCATAATCATCATAAACTTAAAAGCATAACTTTAACATCACATATATACAAGAGTAGCTCATCTTAGCTAACGATCTACATGTAGGCCCCTTTTTTAAAAAATGATCCATATTTAACATAACTTTAAGGGATTGAAGATATCATAACTTTAACTTCTATAACCTTTCATAACTTTCTAACTGAACCCTCATCGTCGGAGAACATGTCTCCTTGTCATACTTTTGATATGAGGATTGTGTAGATTTCATGAATATAAACTTTAAATCATGCAGCTCAAGAGGATAGAGCATCAATTTATTAAAAGCCATCAACTTACAAATCATTCTTATACAACCCACGTCAATAATACGTATCACCTTTCATATACAAGAACATGTTAATAATATGTTTCATGTAACTAGGAATGATGCATCATAAATTTCATGATTAAATCAATTTACCAAAATTTGACAACATACATAAACCTTGGACCAAATGTAAAATAAAGAAACTTGAGTTTTATGAAGAGATGAACTCCACAAATCAAACATATGTACCTTAGCTAAACATCAATAGAAGAAATCATGAATTTTGAAGAAGAAATCTAGAAACTCTAGCTTTGCCTTCAATGGATGACCTTGGGAGGTTGAGAGGATTTGGGTTTTGGATTTTAGATGATCGGTTAGGAATAAGGGTTAATAGGAAGTATAAAACTGATATAGGGCATTTTATGATTCAAATGAGGTAGCATTTCATTAGGATACAAGGAAATGACAAAAATACCCTTCATAAAAATTGGTCGGATCAATCCATGAAATCCTAAATATGTACTGTAGATGGAAGCATGACCTGTATTTTAGGGTCTCATAAACCTTGGCCCTTATTTTTATTCTCTAACTTTTACACTATGGACACCTAATTCTGCGTTTTGTAACTGAGTCCATGAACCATCAAGCATAACTTGAGCTAGGATCCAGCTACCATCTTACTAGGCCCTAAAATCATGAACCCATCCACAGTCCACAAAATATACCATGAGCCATAAAACCCTTTGTAGTCTCATTCTATACTTAGAAAAATTTTAAATTTCCAGGACCCCATCTATGACCCATTGATATGACCTATAGAATACTTCACGACTCATAAACCTTTCTCATACTCTACTTATTGACTTCTATAATTTCCCCTATACCAAATACTCATTCCACGAGGACTTTATACGGTCAGTGAACTAAACTATGACCCATACTTTGATCTCGTGGTTTCATTCTAATGGTCAATTCATATAGAGGAAGTTTAGAGGTGATCCAAGTTCCATTTTTCTATTAGAAGTGGGTATTAAAGAGAATTTAACCTATGATTAGGCTTCAAATGAGATTTTGGACCGACAGGTAAATAGATTGAGAAATAAAGAAGTCGTATCCATCAAAGACCTTTGGAGAAATCAACAAGTTGAGAGTCACACATGAAAAGTGAAGGTGGGCTTGATATCCCTATCTTTTTCATTCTACTCAAGCTTAAGTTATTAAGTTATTCTTTCCTAAAGACCTTAATTTTTGCTTTCCAGCTTTTTCATGTCATATCACATGCATTCATACGCATAAGACTTTATTTGAATAATAGTTGATCTATTAGTTTAAACTTTTCATGCAAATAATGTTGTAAGTTGCATTTTCCATTCATATTAGGTTTTTGGTACATATTAGGCTCTACACAGGCTAGATTTTAGCTCATTCGAGGATGAATGTTCCCAAGGGGGAGATAATGTGATAATCCACATGCTAGAAGTTTGGGAAATGGGAAGAGAGTGCAAGTTAGATCTTGGTGCAGTGGTGTACAAGAACTGTCCACAATGTGTGGATGTATTTATGAGTCATAGATAGGTCTTGTAGATGGTGGTCAAGACATAGGTATATCGAAGGAGCTTTAAACTTTATTTATGATTCATTAAGATAAGCTAGTAGTTAGAAGTACAAGCCATACACGAGTCTCGTAAATAGGGTAGGATGGGATGAAATTTAACAAAGTATTATGGCCATTTACAGGGGGTATGTATGACTCATAAAAGAAATTACAGGCCATAGATACTGGCCATAGGTCGGCCCCCAAGATATTCATGCTTCTGGACTTTTCGAAAGTAGACATGACCAAACTTGTCTATAGGCCATAGGTTAAACAACATCCCATAAATGGGCATGTTGTCCATGGACTTAAGAAACTCAGAAATGTCTGGTGGAAATTCACAAAACCTATCCACGAGTCATGGTTGCATGTATGACCCATAGTGCAAGTCATGGTTTTCTTTGGCTAGTTCCAATGAAAGACTTTTTGGTCATTTTCTACCCATTTAACTCCTACACTATGTATATTTTAAGCCTAAACCTACCAAAATCGTCCCAAACCCTACCAATTCACTCCAACTTTCAACTCATATGTCACTCAAAGTTTCCACGTTCTCACACCATAGAAGCTCCATTGAAAGATTTCAAGCTAGGGTTCCAAGTTTCAAGGTCTACCATCAACTTCTCCCCAAACTCTTGCTATGTTCTCATTGAATGTATAGGGGTTTCATCCATAGGTACCTTTTACCCATGGAACCTAAGAATTTTCAATTAAATATCTCAATTTCAAATTTCAAAATTTTATGGGCCTTTATGATTTTTCTTTAAATGCATATATTATGACTTATTTTATGTTAGTCGATCTATTTAGTCATAAATTTATATCCAATTGCATAAAAATTGTTTATTTACAAGATATTTCTATCTAAGAATATCTAGGGCTTTGAGACATCATGGTGAGTTGCTTGATTTACTATCTAATTGATGAAATTCATAATTTTTATGCATAATCTTCTTGCATTACATGTTTTAAAGTTAAATTACACTAAACCCAGAAAAGGTACTCTAGTTTCTGATGAATTATGACATAAATGTTAGGGGATTCAGCTAAAGGTTTTATGAAAGCTATGAATTTGATCATGGAAGCTATTTTATGATTATGTGAATGCAGATCAAATGTTTTATCACCCAAATGATGGATTATTTATGTGTTCAAGAGAACTATGACATTTCAAATCCTTAAGGTTAATAAGCTATTCTATGATCTTTATTGGAGGTTATGTGAACTTAAAACTTATGCATGATTACTTTAATGTATTATTATTCTAGGGGATTGGACCTAGCACTGAAGGAATCTTGAGGTGTAGACTACACCTATGGGGTACCTAGTAAAAACTTCTAGTCTCATAACTATATGCCACTATAGGTTGTCGTATAGAGAGACTAGTAGATCCACATTTACCCCTAATTTTAATGAATGAATGAAAGAATTAATTAATTAATGGCTAGTCACAGAGTCTATCTTAGTATCCTCTATTTTCTTAACATAGGGGTTACATTGAATTTCATATTATAGCTCACATGGTCCTATTGTCAAATAAGGCTACCTCCCACATATGTATGATCTTATAAGATGTTTACAATGTCCTGCTCATGGTTTTAATGCATTGATCATCCATTTCTACCTATAACTTTGCTCATTCATTATGACATGTAATTTACTTAACTAATCGTACTTATGGTTATTGCATTGTATGCCTATATAAATAGTACATTACAAATACTAATGCATACTTTATACCTATATTATCTCACAATGTAGGGATAGACAACTTTCTTTCTCATTATCTGAATGGTTGATTGAATTGTTATTCAAAACCTATTGGTGAGTCTTCACGCTTTGAGGGCAACACTATTTCTAACTTTCATTATGTTAAAGTCTTAGTGACTTTATCATGTAATTTTATTTAGGGTGAGCTAGGGGCATGTCTTAACCACCACCAGTTTATGATTTAGAGGAATTTTTTTGTCATGCATGTATGGTTTTCGTGTTGATTATGAGTTGCTTTTGGTTCATGTTATTTCTATAATCCCTATTTCCCTTAGTTTCTTCTTATGTAATTTGATCATTACCTATGATTGCCTAAAAGAATATTAAAAGGCTTGCTTAAGGTTCTCTCAGAATTCTTATTTGTCATGTCACACATAGGCCTAGCTTTGATCATGATAACAACATTTGGAGTCTCATCCACTTCTTTTCTAGCATAAAGGGTATAAAATATATTATTGCATTGGGCACTACTTGTTGAACTCTTTGTTTCCCTTGCCCTCTTTGAGCATTTTGACCTTGGCGATGAACCTCCTTACCATTGTTTGCAATATTTAGGTACTTGGAGAGTTTAGGTCCTATCTTACAAAAACAATAACTAGCACCATCCGCTATCAACCACTTACTTATATACTTTCTCCCACATTTAGCACATCTTGGAAAAGTTGGTGAAGCACTACCTTGAGCTTTACAGTATGGCACCCTATTCTTGTCAAACATTTTATTAAAAGTTTGAGATGACCCTTGGCCATAGATCATATGGCCTTGTTGAAATCGGCCATTTCCACCACCTTTTGCACTTCAGAACCTACCTTCAAAACAATTCCTATTAGATTTCCTCATTCTTCTCTCCTTAAGATTCTCTTTCTCAATTTATTTAGCATAAGTCATAAGCCATGACATGTTCATCTCTTACACAATCATGGTGGACCAACACTCTTTGACAACTAAGCGGAACACTTCAAAATGAACTTGCTCATTCTAGCCCATGGATTACCAACCAAGGAAGGAGTACACTTGGATAGTCTTGTGAACTAGAGAGAATACTCCCTCGCATTCATGATTCATTTTTAAGAATTGATGAACTATATCATGTTGGCTTCTGTTAACTTAAGAAATAAGAAACAATCACGAAACACAACTTTGAACACTTCCAAAGAATAGGATCGTCAATAACTCTCTCTGATTTCAAATAGATGTATTGAATGAGTCACTCCCTTGAGTTGCTATGCCTCCAACTCTACTTTCTCTTTCAAAGAAACTCCTATTATGTTCACAGCTTAATGCATCTAAATAGTAAACTCTTGGGGAACCCCATCCACCTTTGAATGATATAACTAAGAAGGCTTTACTCTAACAAAATCCCTCACTCTAGATACGTGAGTAGGAGCATTGAAAGGAGCAACGACACCTTGATTTGCTCGGTGAGTCATGGCTTGTGCCAACATAGGACAATTTGTTAGAGAAAAGGAGTCTAAGAATAAACTATAAAGCACAACATAGATTATGAAAGAAGTGCATTATTTCCTAAATGTCTCACAGCCTCCTACTCATGGATATAGTGCACCTCACACCAATAAATAAGACTCTACTTGACATGGCATGTTGGCTCCCTAGGATACTTCAAAATATCATGCTCTAATATCAAGTTTGTCACAACCCAAGCTAATCGCTAGGTGTAACAAGGCGAATGAGATCCCTAAAGAAACCTGAAACTAGCCTCTTTGGTACACAATAAGCATTCATAAGCAACGAATAACAATCATAAGTGGAAAACTAGAAGATCCACATACAAGATAAAACATAAAATAGAAAGAAAGCGCTAGAAAACATAGACCTCAATATATCATGTCCAACAATGCCTCTAAGGATTATATTAGGATGGGCTAAGACCTATCCCTAGCTCACCCTCAAAGAAATTATAAAAATCTCAAAGTATCAATGACAAAATGTCGCTAGCTCACCCTCAAATAAAGTATAAAAGTCTCAAAGTATCAACGACACAAAATAAAAGCTAGTAGTACAAGGCTTGTCCCAGGTAATGCGGACTCACCAACAATCATGATGATAATGAAGATGGTCTCCTGCTTCTGCAATATGATATAATATAGGCATAGAAATATGTACTAGTACATCTAAATGTACTAGTATGTAGGTCATGCAATGCAAAGTAAATCATAATGTACAAATAATCATTTAGATAACAAGATGCAAGAGTGGTAGAATCGTAAGTAGACACAAATGACATTAATGCATAAGTACATTCTGAGGGAATTTAGTAAAAATAAGGAACTAAGAGTAGTCAATAAATCATACTAAAGACCATAAATATATGGGAAGTAACCATACACGACAATAAGACCATGTGAGTTATAACATGAAATTCTGATGTCTACCGATACATTACTTGCCAAGGTAGGACAACAACTCGCTAAGCGAGTAGAATAACTACATTGATCCACTAGTAAAACCCATTTGGGAACATAATCCTATGGTGGTATGAGTTATGAGAATAGAAGCTTCATAAAATGACTTGATGTCGACCAAGTTAAACCTCCTTTTTTAGGATAAAGCAGTCGTCATCAAGAAATAGAACCTAACCAAGGTTGAGATTGAACCATAGGAAATACGTAGACTTAGGAGAATTTAATTAATTCAATTTGAGTGACTAACCTACTTATCTCCCCAAATTGGGGGGGGGAGTTTACAATAACAAGTAGAAAAGTAAACCTAACTAACATAAGAGTTTAAACAATATGGAGAGAAACTAGGATATTGTGTTCCCTATGATTCCCTAACTCAGCATCACTAGACAACCTAATTCTTTTCTAGTGTGTTACATGTACGACTGTAAGTTAAGTTCACCAAACCCTTTGGCCCAGGCAAGAGGCGAATTTCACTATGTGACTTAGCCCATCTCCACAGTGTACATTACTAAGTTTTACCTATTTGTTGTAGTACAACCTCCCCTTGGCCCAATTTGATTGATTAGATAAGAACATATCGATCAAATCCTATTAATGAATCTATTTTTTTTATTCTTTACTACCTTGGTCCAGTCAGTAATACTAGATGAGTTCTAATGTTGGCCACCACTATAAAATATGGAAAACAAAGAGAGCTAATTAATACATGCGTATACACTTTCCATGAGTTATAAATTATCTGATTTTACCTTGCTAGTTCTTTATAGTTCTCACAACCTTAGTTGTGGATTTAGCTACTCATAATTTGTGTAGATATATGACTTATGAATTTGAATAATATAATAAAGCACTTACACAATTGAATTAAGCACAAGTAAATCCAAGCTTCTGTAAGAATCACAAGATTATAAGATCAAATCAAAGTACAAGTGTTTCTCAAAACTCTGTAATGTTTCCTCGACTCAATCTCACTATTTTTCTCTCAAGTTGCTCCACTCTCTCGAAACTTAACAAAAGTTAACCTAAAACCTATTTATAATATTTAAAAACAAGTCATTAACAAAATAGTATAATTGGGTTGGTACACCTCGCGAACAACTTTATGGGCCATATTGTGTTCCATGACTCATAATTGAGCTCTCGCATACTATTTCTGCAAAACTAGACTTATGATCTAGGATACTCCTCTAGGTCTTGTAGAGGGTTTTATTTAATGAATATTCAGAAAGTCCTTCTCTGATCCTCAAGGCACGAAACATGATCTACGACACCTAAAACTTCAAAACATTATCTCATCACTAAAATTGTCCATAAAACCTCCTTCGCAGCTTGTAGAATACACTATGGCCCGTAAAGGGTCTCGTAGAATTAGATAGCCATCTAGCAAACCAATACAAACTGATGCATGTGACAACACAACTATGACAAGTGAGGTACTATCAGCATGCTACAATCATTGAATAAGTCTAATGCTAACAATGCTAATGAAGTGCCCTCACACAAAGAAGTCCTATTTCTCACTCCCAATGATCTTTTAATGTATAATATTGGGACTATACAAAATATCTCACCCACACAAAAGATATTCATGCATCATGCCTAATACACTTGCCTTTTACTCATGACTAAGACCTTCAACTACTTAGACTAGGATCACTTTAGGACTTTATAGGCTTATAACATAGAATCGGGGTGCTTTGGTATGATATTATGGGACCACAGTGACTAAAAGGCTCTCCTTGACATTGCGTATTTCAACACTTTTGCCCTACCAACACTGCTATTTTCTTTCCATTCTCCCTTTTCTCCTATTTCAAGCTTTTCTTATCTAGGTGTTTTCTTTTCATTTTTTAAAATTTTTGCCTTACTTTTACACTTCATTTTTCTTTTTATCTCATCACCAAGCCTTCACTTATTTTTCTTGCACCCAGTAGATGATTTTTCTACTTTTGTTTGTATCACTAACTTCTCCTCTTATTTTGTGTTTCACCTTTGCACTAGCCACCCTCAACTTTAGCTTTTGGCCTGCGTTAAGATGTATATTATCTATCCTCAGAACCAGGGCCATTTTTGGCAGCCACCTTTAATTTAGGCTTCTTGCCTCAGTCAAGGTAAACAATGTTCAAGGAAGGACCAGGGCTAATTTCAGGATTTTACAACTAACAAAGCTAGGTTAGTTAGGTGTTTGTAAAGAATAGGTACATGTTAGGCTCAAACAATAGGATCAAGGGATATTCTGCGAATTCGGTTGGTCTTTTAGAGTAAGTGGATTTTTAAGAATAATGGCCTAAGATCCTTTCCTAATCCAGATAATCTATAGTCTAACTTAGAGTAATAGGGAAAGTTCTGAATTAGCACACAATACATGAATTTAGTACGTTAAGCTCATACTCATATGGCACTGATTACATTACCAACAAAAGACTCTTAGATCATGCTTTTTTAACTCAATTTATCCTCACTTATTAGTACAAGCACTATCAACAGACTTAGACATGCATGGTTTCTATCTAGATTTACTAATCAAA
This sequence comes from Solanum sejunctum, assembly GCA_025642045.1. NCBI lineage: Eukaryota > Viridiplantae > Streptophyta > Magnoliopsida > Solanales > Solanaceae > Solanum > Solanum sejunctum. The sequence continues at coordinate 11,138 of JAOTQJ010188808.1, read as the reverse complement.
ATTTGGTAGGTATTATTTTTCACAAAAAACATGTATATACTAGATATATCAGTACTATATGCTACAAATACTACCTAAATATCCTAAACATGTTGGTTCAATAGAAATTTAATAATAATTGGGAAAAAGAACATACACAAGAACATCCTAAGATCAAACATTAGGGTAATTATGGCCCTAAGCTACTCAGACTTTACTGAGAACCATAGCTATCTACAGCCCATTAAAAAAGAGGTGCATTATCCCCAATGCATGCAATCAAAATAAACTAAAGTATAGGGCAAAAGCATACCTGGGCGCCTATGCGTCGGTGTCTGGTTGATTTTGACCACACTCAACCTGTGTCAGGGCCTCCTCAGTAGTAGCACTCTATCTGGAGGGGCAGCACACCTCACCCTCTCTAGCTCTCAAACCTGCCATCTCTTTTCCTACAATCTCAACTCTATCAAGATAAGCTCAAGCTCATCTTGCACAGTCAACCTTACCCGTTAGTGTACGACTTCTTCATCATCATTTGTGTGACGTCTTTTCCATAGTATGGCTGTATATACTCCTTGAGAATGAATAGATCTACCATCGACATTGAGACTATGGTCTCTAGTAGTGTCATCGATGCTGCCAGTGCTATTGTCATATTAGCCCAAAGTTGCTAGATCTCCATCTAGATGCCATCAAGTCTACTTGCGGGGTTGTGCCCAGGCTCTGCTATACCCTCACCTTGAAGGCGTCAATACAGGCATCTATAGTGAAAGATAGTCCTAAATAGTGGCAACCATATATACATGCATACGACCCTCCAAATTTGAAATTGCCTAGTGTACATAAGGCCTAAGTTGCGAAACTATCTGAGTTAATTGCAACTTAGCATGTCATAATCTCTACCCATAGCCGATACTATAGACACATAGACCATGACAGTAGGTGCAACTTATGAAGAAGTGGTATGTGGTGTAGAAGCAAAAGTAGTGGGACCCCTCTCTTCGTCTACCTTAGGCTGTGGGGGCCCTATCCTTAGTAGCAGCAATAGTAGTGGTGGTGGTGTGTGTAACCTTAGGCGGTGACACTAGGCCAAACATCTCTAGCATAGGGGCAGGCCGATGTGGTTCTTGCTGGAGCGCTACTGGGTTCTCCTCAGCCTTGATCAGGCTGGCATCCAAAGTATGTCGAACCTCGACCAATGAGTACAGTTGGTTTAGTCTTTTTACCCTCAACTCTAGACTTAGTGTAGATCAGGCATGGGAAAGGGATGGAGGTAGACCTTTTTAGGGTGGCCTCGTGGATATTTTAAATAATAAGGTGGACCCAATCTATCTCATAGGTAGCTAAGATGCTGGCAACTAGTACTACATGCTTTAGTATCAAGGTATTATTAGCAAGTGTGAGCCAGATGCATGATCTAACAATCGGCCACAAAAATTTGGTGGGTAAACTCAGAGAAGCCTTGACAATAGTCTATGATTGATTAGTGACCCATGGAGGTTCCGGACCCTGCTGAACTATCAAACTGGCTACCCATCTTATCAAGCTAACTTTGTGCTATAGATCTCTCATCACCATCAAGTCCCTTGTCTCCCCCACTCTGTAGTCAAACTCAGCTTTGGATTTGAGGGTATGGAACTATGCCTAATTAATAGGCGGTGAATGGTGATCTCTAAGATATCCACCTGGCGGCCCCTCATTTTAGTCTCGATCAATCTAGGAGGAGCGAGGGGCTTCTTTCCCTTGGGAATTGTACTGCAAAATCGTCGCTACATAAGATGCATAGAACTCCCTCACCATGGTCGGGGAGTACCACTTCAGTGATTTGGTTAGCCATTGGAGTTATATTTGATCACAGTATCCTGGAAATAAAAGACACTATCGAGTCAGTCTGAGCTGACTTCGGGCTCCTCATAAATTGGGCAGGCTAGCTTACCCTGATCTATAATCTATGAGTCCTCAATGTAGATATCCTGCATAACTGCGACACACCACCGACTAGTAAGAGTATATGTTGGAGATAGTGATGCCTACTTTGTGGTAGAAGACTCTTTCTCTGACCCATTTCTAGGGCCTGTCTTTGAGCTGGGCTCCTCCCCTGTTGGAGTCATCTAAATAGAGTTGCTCCTATCATGGTCTCCCTCATCAGACTGGGGATTACGAATGATAAGTGCTTGAGTTTACCCTTTGTGGTCTATCAGCCTCTGCGTCAGGTTGGACGCTGAGCTCCTCTAATGAATTACTCAGGGTGAGGACCTGCTCATCCCCTGAAGGCTAATCTTTAGCCTCCTTAGTAGAGCCATGATATCCTCATATTTTTCTTTCGGGCCCATAGTACCTGAAACATAGACATTTACACTATGGTTAGCCCTACAAATCAAAAAATCAAATGCAAAGTCAACTCAAACTTAGTTACAGAAGAGTCTACCAAGGCATCTCTATGGACCATAGTGGAAACTATGAGCTATAGAAGGCTCTCTCATAAAACAATGGTCACAAAATTTGTATCTAATAGAAATTCCTGAGACCCAGCACAACTCATACAATGTTCTAAGAGTCTTAGACGAAGTCGTAGAGGATTCCAATTTTAACTTATTTCAGGTAAGGATCCATGAGACCTTCCTACGAGCTGTAAAGTGTTCTATGAATCATAGAAGGTCTCATATGATGGGTACTTAGAAACTCCAAGTTTCTAGAATCTTGAATATGGGGTAATTACGGCTCATGGAATGTTCCACGGGTAGTAAAAGCCACTCATAAATCAGAAAACCCAAGTCCATTAATACGGATCTCATTCGAGTTATTTCAATCTTATTGAACTAGCATCAAATAAAATACACACATACCTATACGATTTTCAACAAAAAGATGAACACACCAGCATGATAATCAACACATGTGCCTCATCGAAATTGAGCATGCTTCCATAACCCTTCCAACCCTGTATGAACAAATTAACATCAAAATTATGCACCCATGTCATCACACACACCAACTTACCCACATAATTGATTCACCACAAATGGTGGGTGGTTCAATAGGTGCCAAAACACATCATTCAAACATATGATAAGGAAACTACACCAAATTCCGAGTTTAGACACATATTTCAAGAATGGGCAGCCATAATTTCAATTATCAACATATTAATTTTCACACATGAGTTTTTTGTCTATCATAACCATTCCCAACATAATTTTTCAATTTAACCACACAAATATAGGCACATTAATGGTATTGGAATAGCCAACAACTTACCGAATTATGTGATTAGATTGTAGAAGATGAAGGAGGTGATGAGACACTAGAAACCCTAGGTCGCCAGAAAATCTTGCCAAAAAATGGAGAGGTTATTGTCATCATTGGTCGAAAAATTTAGGGGTGGAGTTTTAACGAGGTATATTTTGTAAATTAGGGCTCAAATATGGTCAAAATGTTTTGACCCCAACATTTATACTTTGATAGGGTCAGTCAACAACTGATGGACTGGACTCTATGAAACCCCGATTACAGGCTGCAAAGTATTTCACGACTCATGAACTACGGTTTCATAGAACATCCAAAACCTAGTTTTAAGGACTAGGTTTCACTAACTAGTATACGAGTTATAAAATGAAGTACAACTAGTAGAGATGGTTGTAGAGACCCCAACACTCAGTCAAAAATTCAAAAAACTTACCTGGGGTCCATGAGCCCCATTTATTACCCATAGTTATATCTACGGATCATAAAGTTGGCTTGTCAACTGGAGTGCATAACGTTTTTGCTCATTGAAGTGTCTACAAGATGGTGTACAGGTCATAAAGTGATTTACGGCCCATAGAACTAGTCGTAGAGGATTTCTTAATGCCTTTCTCAGCTAAGAGTGGCTGACTTAGCCATGTACCTATACATTCTTCATAAAAACACATTGTTACCCTATATGCAACAAGCCCAATACGAAAAATTATGACCAAAATAAAAGAAAATAAACTACCTACAAGTTCGACAACTAAAAATAAAGCTACAACTACAACTATTACATCAAAAAACTTGGGTTACCTCCTAAGTAGCACCTGATTTATTATCGTAACATGACTAAGACAACTTGGATACTCAAGCTTAACCAATTACCTTAACCTTATTCTTCAAATCATCTGGCCTCTCCATAGACTAACAAATATTGAAGACAACTTCTTCGCCATTCAATCTAAACCTGAGTTGACCAGCATCTATATCCATTGGTGCTCGCCTAGTGGCTAGGAATGGTATTCCCAAGATGATTGGGATGTCAAAGTCGACTTCGCAATATACGATCACAAAGTTCGCAGGGAATTCGAACTTTTCAACCTTTATAAGCACATCATACAGTATCCTCATAAGCCTCTTCATCATGCGATTAGCTATCAACAATCGTATGCTCGTTAGAGTATGGGGTCCCATTCCTAATTTTTTAAAGGCCTCAAGGGGCATCAGATTAATGTTTGCACCTAGATTACATAGTTCCTTTGCGAACTCCACATCTCCAATGTTTCAGGGTATGGTAGAAACACTAGGATCTTCTCCCTTTTGGACCAAGAACCTTAGAGCAATTACACTAGGATGTTGAATCTCGTGGGAGAGCTCCTCAATTATAGTGACTTCTTTATAACCAGGTCCTTCATGTACTTTGCATACCCTGGCATCTTCTCCAATACCTCAATGAGAGAAATATTAGTGGAGAGTTATTTTAGCATAGAGAGAAAATGCTTGAACTTGCCATCTTCCTCCCTCTCTAGGAATGAACTTCAACTTCTGTGGTGTATCAGCAGCTTCACTCACCCTATACTTGCCGCTATTATCTCTTGTATCCTATGTCTATGCAGCAATATCCTCAAGTGGAGTTAGGTTCTTATGTTAGCATTTTTATTCTCATTCCTATTTAGAGCTACACTATCTATGTTGTTGGCATTATCATGGGTCATTCTACTAAAGTTCTCTAGATCTCTGGATCAAACAAAGTCCAGGGTTTTCCTTGACTTTGCAAGTTGGGCATACACTACATTTATACCATAAAGAGACAAAAACAATGAAAAAACATAAAATCATGGAAAAATGATTAATACCTAAATCACTTGAATTAACCAAGTCTAGCGGTATTCCTTGGCAACAACACTAAAATCTTGATATCACATAATTTACACCTTCTTTTTTAGGATAAAGCGGACGTTGTCAAGAAACAGAATCTAACCAAGGTTAGAGTCAAACTCGCAGGAAATAAATAGACTTAGGAGAATTCAATTAATGTAATTTGAGTGATTAACCTCCTTATCGCCCCAAAGGAGGGGTGGGTTTGCAATTATAAGTAGAACAGTAAACCTAACTAACACAACAATTTCACTAATATGGAGAAAAACAAGGTTACCCCCATAATTCCCTAACTCGGCATCATCGGATAACCTAATTCTTTTCTAGTGTATAACATGAAGGATAGTAAGTTAAGTTCACCAAACCCTTTAGTAACCCTTACCTAACTCTTTTCTAGGAAGGAGGCAAGTTTCACTACATCACTTGGCCCATCTCCACAGTATGCATTACTAACCCTTACCTATTTGTCCTAGTATAACCTCCCCTTGGCCCAGTTCGGTAGATTAGAGGAGCACATATCAATCGAATCCTATTAATTAATCTATTTTCTTATTCATTACTACCTTGATCCTATCAGTAATACTAGTCACATTCTAATGGTTGCCAGCACTAGAAACTATGCAAAACGAAAAGAGTTAATTAATACATGCATGCACACTTTCCAAGAATCATGAATTATCTGGTTTTATTTTGTTAGTTTGTCATGGTTCCCACAACCCTAGTTGTGAATTTATCTACTCATGATTTTTGTAGATGCAATACTTATGAATTTGAACAACATAATAGAGCACTTACACAATTGAATTAAGCAAAGTATATCCAAGTTTCAATGAGAATCACAAGATTATAAGATTAAATCAAAGTACAAGTATTTCTCAAAACTCTCCAATGTTTTCTCTACTAAGTCTTACTATTTTTTTCTCAAACTATTCAACTCTTTGGAAAATTAATGAAAAATTACCTAAACACCTATTTATAATATTTAAAATAGATGTCCTAAATGAAATAGGATAACTGGGTAGGCACGCCTCATGAACAGCTTTACGGTCATATTGTGTTTCAGGGCCCAAAATCAGGCTGCCGTACATTGTTGCTGCAAAACTAAAATTATGATCTATGACCCTTCTTTATGGCCTAAAAAGTGTTATATAGCCCGTAGGGGGTTTTGTCGGATCAATATTCACAAAGACCTTCTTCTCCTATGCTCACGGCATGAAACATGATTTACTACTCATAAAGTAGTAGATTACCCATTAGTATGTTCACTGAACAAACTTCAAAAACTCATCCCCTCACTGAAATAGTCCACGAAACCTCCTTCAAGGCCTCATACAGTGCAATACGAACCGTAAAGGGTCTCGTATATCATCAAAAATAGCAACTTCTACAAAATCTTCCCAAAATTAAGGACTACCCTAGAATCCTTCAAATCAAATTGTAAGAAATCAAACAAAGTACGACCTCATTGGATCTTGGAAATTTGATTCTGGAAAGTCTTGCACCAAGGTGATGCTCCATAGAAGCCTTCACAGTCCATGTTAGGCTATTCGGACCATGTGAAGCCTCCTTGGAGTTACCCTTAGCCTTATGTAGGGAGTTGGAGCTTGACAGTAGAGTTTTAGACTAAGGAACGCCATATATCAACCCTATATGGGCCGTGTTAGGCTTTACAGACTGTGTGGTGGTCTTAGCATTGAAATTCCATAGTTTTGGAACCAAGTGAAGTGGGACGGTGTAACACCCCACATCCCATAATACTAGTACCATGCAAATGAAACATGATATGACTCTTCAAATTAGTGCCAATTTTTAAAAGTGCTTGAATTTAAAATTAGAGGGTGATATGTATGTCTAACGCTGAAGAGGGTTGAATGTAAATAAAGTTTAAGTCAAATTGAGGAGATCACAACCTTAAATGAAGTGAGAGGACTAAGGTGCTTGTAGGACTTAGGAAGCTAGCAGGTGAGTCACGTACTTGCTTAGCTTAAATTTGCTAGCTAAACGCAGATGAGTCTTGACGTTGAATTTGTCCAAATTCGATTATGAATAAAGTCCGTGTTAAGGGTGTAACATTAGCCCATGTTTTAGAATCATAAATGGACTATATTTTCAGCCCAAGAATAATAGATAAAGGACCCAAGTACAACAAAAATCACGTGGTGTTGGGTTAAAGCTAAGGAGAAAGGGAAAAGTGAGCAGCCAAGGCCCAACCAATTTTAACCCAATAAGGCCTAAGTGAAAGGAGCAAGAAGCTGCATCACCAGCTTAATAGAGTAAGGCTAAAAATGCCTTAGTAGGTCAGCCAAAGTCCCACTTTAAAAAGTGTTTAAAATAGCTCCCATAAGCCGTATTAACTTAAAAAAAACATCTGATTGGTTTGCAAGTTCTCTCTCAACTCTTTCTTGACTTTATAAGCAGCCACAAGAGACTTGTAGGGTCCTTGGAGGAGCCCTACACCTTGACGGTTAAGGTAAGTAAGAATACTTATGTGTTTAATATGGTTTTTCTCATGTAAAACAAGAGGCTAAGCTAATTATACCTTTGGTAAAATTATTGGACAGCATGTTTTCCAAAAGTTGTTGTACATTTTTCTTATTTATTTGGATGATTTTCTCTTTTTAGTTGGATTGATTATTAAGGGAGTCTACTATTACTAATGAGTATTAGTTCTATAATAATGTATAAAGGCTGTTGCACCATTTTTACAGTCCGTGAAAGTGAGTTCTTGTATGATATCATAATTGTGCTTGTAATAGGAACTTGTGGGCTGATTTATTAAGGACTATGGTCTCACATCCTCCACCTATTTTGAGGACTATTTTTGAAATGTTTTAGGACTGGTTTTATCTGTATACATGGTGGGGACTGTTTGGTTAAAGTTGGAACAGGTTCGGAATTATGGACATCAAAATGTAGTGAAGGGATGTAACGTTATGTCGCCTATTTGTATGTTGTGTAGAATTGTTATGTATTGTGCTTTATGGGTTATTGTAAGACTGTTATGGCACTGAAATAGGCTATACATGATATGTATATGACAATTTGTATTAGAAAATATGATCAAGGGCGGAAAGGTTTAAAGAGTATGCTCGGGTTTATAATTATCCGCTTGTTGCCTATATGTTAGTTTTTTTATGAGATTGTGCTGCCAAGATGTATCTATTGGCTACTAATGCTAGTCTATTACGTACTATGTTGTATATAAATATTTGGATAAAGGGAAGGTTATCTGGAGGTAATAGCGAGGATCATACAACGAGGTATGTAAGGCTACTTGATTTCGTATTATTTGGCTTGAAACATAGATCCCTCCTTGGGATATAAAGGCACTTACCAACTCTGACACAATTATTAACTGTGTCTCAACTCTTTCACATGTTCACATGCTCCCATACAATCACTTTTAAATCTGTATACATACTTGGATACCAAGATAAGCGAGTTCGTTCTACTAAATAAAGTTCATGTGTTGTTCTACCTCCTATGCATTTCAATATTTGCGTAACCTACTCCTTTTATTGTGGTATTATCTTTTATGATTATTTACATATCATATGTTGTATCTACAGTCCTACAACTCCAATATTATGACCACCAAAAGAATCATCTCAAAAGTAATTAAAAGGTAAAGTATATTACTTATTGATGGGTAATAACCCAAGGGGTGGAAGAATCACCTAGCCAGGGTCGATCTTATCCTGGGGGAAGGGTAGCCCAAGGGGTGAAAGGAATAGCCTAACCAAGGACGATCCCGATATAGATTTACCACTGATCAGCTGGTCATTTATATTACATATTGTGCATCGATTATACAGTAAATATAAAGTAATAAAAAGAAAATAAAGTGCATGATCCCACAGTATGACTAAGGGTGGTCTCTTGTCCTACACACTTGCATAGTTTCATTTGAGTTGTTACTTCATATACAGTATTTCCTACCTTACATATTCAGTACATTATCTAGTACTGACGTCCATTACAGGGGACCTGCATTCATACTGCAGGTACTAGTTCTAGTAGATCTCCCTAGTAGGAGTACAGGATATCCAGTTGTTGTTACTAATCTCCAGTTTGCTTCAGAGCTTTGTGTGTCTAGTGCTTATATTTTTGTATTGTATAGTTAGTGTCACAACCCAACCCAGCGATCGTGATTAGTGCCGATTGGGCACCCAGATAAACACTAAACCGGATTTCCAATTATAATAGCTAAGAAATTTAAAATATTTCAGCAGAGTTTCCTCTGTTTTACTGACTAATTACACCTGCAAACAGCCAACCCAGCAAACAGCAAACATCAAAATCCATATATATATATATATATATATATGCTTGCCGACAAAGTCACTGCTGTTGTAGAACCGCCCAACAAACGTATCATACATACGAATTCATACCAAACACAATATCCTACACCCACATGTATCCATAAACCTCTACACATACGAACTGAATCATAGGATGGGACAGGGCCCCGTTATACCCTTAAATATACATAAATGCAAAATATAGAAAATAAATGTACATGTATATACCAAAAGATCTGCTCTTGACGCAAAGGGATCACGTCAACAGTCGATAGAGATCCTAAGAAGAAGGCCCTCTAACCTATACGTCGGTACCTGCAGGCATGAACGCAGCCCCCCCGAAGAAAGGGGGTCAGTATGAAAAACATACCAAATATATAAAGTGGAAAGTACGAAATATAAGTGAGAGTAACAATCTGAGTAAAATATATAACTCAAACCTGTATGTAAATATCAAAGTATTTCTTTATTCAAAATGTTAAAATAATGCATATCGAACGGGAAGTTTCAAATCCCCAAAATCTCTAACACAAGTTCCAACTATAGCATAGGTGAGCCGAGGCGAAGGGGCCAGGCACTCACGTATCATAATGTGTAACAGTCATCATGCCCTTTATATAAGCGAGCCGAGGCGAAGGGGCCATGCACTCATGTGGGCCGAGGCAAAGGGGCCAAGCACCCACACGTCAAGATTCCAACATTTCCCAAGCCCAGCTCCTTATGTCTCCAAACTAAGCAAAGCCGACCCATAGGCAAACCAACCCGCTTTATATAACCTACTTTAGAATATATATACACATATACATATAGTTATACATAAGCACGATAATAATCGGCCTAGGAACCGGTGCGCGAAACCAAAATGGCTGTGAGAATCACTTGCATAAAAACTAGTCCAAAAACTTAGTAGTATGCCCAATGTTCATTTTAGAAATCAAGAAGTTATTCGTTTTTGAATTTTGTCAAAATTGCTCAAATCTACGCATAAAGGTGATTTCAAAGGAACTTGCTTAATTTCCCATCATACACACTATTAGAACAGACTTCTCACAATTTTTAAAGTGATTTTTGAACAATAGAACCCATAGCTTTCCAACTATTTAACTTTCGGTCAAACGGACATTATTCATGAATTTTTTTTAAAGACTCAAAAGTTATGGATTGGACTAACTTAGTATAATTGTGGCAAGTAATGAACATAAGTCCCATTTAGGCTTTTCGTCAAACGTTACGGGCATTTGCGCCCTCCAAATACATACATTCCTTTAACATACTCAACCATTTCACATTTTTGCAACTTGCGGGTTCTACATATCCAAGAGTCAAAATATAAATATTATTTTGGACCCAAATTGTGAAGGAAAAAGAATTTTCAAACATAAGACATTGACCAAACTTAACTAGTTCATGCCAAGAGGTAGAAATCTTTACATACCTCGATTTCTTTCTCCAACTAACTCCAATGCAAGACCAATCCAATTTATGCTTCCGAATGTCCAACGTCTACACAAGTTACGACAATGCTAACGATTAAACACCTTATCGGATTTTAAATCCTAACTCTCTAGTTCTAAATTTTATAAAAATTTCAGCAGCATCTCCCCTTAAAATACGCAGCCCCGAGAATTCAACTCGGCTGAAATAATCAGTCAAAAACAACAACAACCACCTACAACATCAATAAACCTTCTCCAATACCATCACAACATCAAAACACCATAAAACACTATTGTGACATAATTGGTAAAA
>JAOTQJ010188777.1:0-21857 GCA_025642045.1 Solanum sejunctum | reverse complement strand
GATATTAACGACACTCTCAATGGACTTAAGAAGGACAACACGACTCAGTCTTGATTGATAATGAGGTATTCAAGAGGTTTGAGAAAGTGAGAACAAGTTTTCCAAAGCGAAGGGGGCTAAACACAACATTTTGACAGCATAGACTTACACTAACACAGTGAAAATCATTCTATGATTTACTTGACAAGGGTTTAAACCCCATATCATGTTTTCTTTACTTTAGCAAACCAGTGAACAAATAACGACAGCATTCTCATTAGATTTACCAAATAACTGTATTCTCAGCATGCAAGAGTAGCAAAATCGACAGGATGTCTAGTTTTTTAGCAGTAAATAGCAAGCAATTAAGGATTGGTGATCAATGCTTATAGCAAACAATTTGAGGAGGTGGCAATAAATCAACTGGGACCAAACTTACATACATCCATAGAAAGGCATTTCTTTGTTCACCTAAATCAACTAGAAACTTATTGTAAAAACAACATATGAACAGATTAGCTGCTACATTACACATTAACCCATTTCTCATGCTTCTAAAAAAAACAGACGGGAAAACATGAATCATAGGAGAAGTAGACAGAAAATATTTTATGAAACTAGAACCCTCATCAAGAGAAATCAACAAGATAGTTTGGACATTGTAGCAAGTATTTGAGAAGCGAAATTGTTAACAGCTTAACAGAACAAATCAACAACAACAACATATATCTATTTGAAAACAATATATCATTATTAACAGAGTAACATCTGCACTTCTATAAACTAGAAAATAGCTATTTGAAATCAATTAAAACATGACCAACATTGAATGAGAAAAACAGACAGCTAATGACATCACAATACAGTTATAGATATGTATTAACAACCAAACAATAACAACACATTACATCAACCCGTCACAACAGGACATCTTCAGTCAGAAAATCAAACGTAGACAAAAATTTTCAACACATCTTCAAACTTCACATTCAAAATGAGTTACGAAACTTTAGATGAAGAGAGAGATTGGGGTATTACCTTTTTTGGGGCAGCGACTGGGACAACGACGAGCTTGACGAAGCTTCGACACCACCAAACTCTGTTTAAAAATTTTGTCTCCGAAATCACACGTCTTGGTTTCTAAATCGACATGCAAGATTTTGATTTAAGACTCGACTAAATTCCCACAAAATGGCTGAGGAATAAAGTTTGCTCTCGTTCTTCTTGGGATTTCGATGGCTGTCAAGATTTTCCAATTCTATGAAGCAGACAAACTCCAACCCCCCCCCCCTTTCCAATTTATCCCTGAGAGATTAAAATAGCCCCCAAATTAGGGTGAGATTGGGAAAGTAATGGATAAATTTGACAAGAGGGTATGGGTTTGGATTTTTCGTCAGGCACGCGTGAGGGAATGGGTTATGGGGAGATTTTGGATTGTCAGAGAGGTCAGATAGGGATGGGGCTATTTGTGCTATCTAGAGTGAACGTTGTTTGTCAGAGACAAACAACGTTGGTCGGGTCATGCTCGAAAGAGAAGCGCAAAGGTGAAAGGGTAACGATGACGACGTATGCTTGACGGGGAGAAGAGATAACGAGTTGGAGAGGGTTTTCGCCGGTTCTAGTTTCTCTGGTTCTTGGCTTTGTTTTGAGAATAAGGGGAATGGGGAAAGGAATGAAAAATGAAGAAGAAGAAGATGGAGGTCATTGTAAAGGGATAAAATGGGAATTAGGGGTGCGTGGGTATCACGTGCCCGTCCTAATTTTTTTTTAAAATAATAGTATAAAAATTAATAAAACAAAATAAAGCTCGATGATAAATTTGACACCGTGGAGGGTAAAAATTGGGTGTCAACAATCACATATGAGTTTACATATCGAATAGTTATAGCGTCTGTAAAGTGATTTTTTGAAGTAAATATGTGATACTTAACATTCAACTTTTTTTAAAAAAATAATCTTGAAAATGGTCAACAAATAAATTGAAATTTGATGATCCATAAATTATTTTATTTTACTTTTTGTTATTGATGATCCATTGATTATGTTCACATGAAAATTGAATTATGAGAATTGTCATATTATCTATATATTAAAGCGATGAATAATTGACCAGATTTTATCTGAAAAATAGCCAACAAGTAAACTATAATTTGATGATCCGTAAATAATTTTATTTTATTTTTGTTATTAATGATCCATTAATTATGTTCACATGTAAATTGAATTATGAGAATTGTCATATTATCTACCTATTAAAGCAATAAATAATAATTGACCATATTTTAATTTTTTAAAAATGCCCAAATATAGGTAATGACATTGTTATATTTTAAAAAGAGCATATGGAGAATATCTGGTTATATTAATTGTATCTTCATCTATATTAAAAAATATTTTCTATTTTATTACTTGAATCATCTATATATACACCTTTATATTTCACCCCTTAACACATTTCTTTTCTTCTATCATTCTGGAGATCTATATCTTCACATGGAATTCTCATATCACGAAGCGAATACATGTCAGGAACTAATTCGCTATGTGCCATATATTAGTAATGCTCGAGCAGCGGTATGTTTCCTTCTAACTCAGATTAGTCTATTAGATTTTGTATGTGTTACTTGAGATGCATAAACATATCATTTGAGTAGTATCCTTCTACAATTTTTATTGTTTAAATTTCTTTTACCTAATTATTTTTTTCCTTTGCTAATCGCTTTGTACTGATAATTTGAGAAAGCTAATGAATTTTCTACAACACTCATTATTCAATTACTTTATTGAAAATAAGTTTCAATGGGAGAATTGATATAAAAGTGAGTCATTCTTTTTATTTTTGTTTCTTTTGTAAATTATTAATAGCTATATGTATTAATTTACTGGTTTGACAAAATAAGCTCTACAACACAAAAGTGATTCTAGCACCCACTACAATAACAAGTCAAAAGTTAAAAGTAAGATTTCTACAACTCTATTTACCAACTTTTTTCTTATGCCTGATTCATAATTTTACTATGTTATCTTTAATTTTTTGTTAATTTTCTTCCTTCACTAGAAAAATTGAGGAATTTATTTACACTTTATGTTGGTGGCATTTGGATTTCTTCCACATATAATTTTCTTAAAGTATATAGAAAACATAAGTTATATATCTAGATCATAGATTTTCTCTTACTAGAAATTTATTTATTTTATACTTTTTTTAGTTCTATCAGCCAAACATGGCGTATCTTATCATTTGTATAAAGATTGGAGTATATGTGAGACTCATTTATTTAAAATAAGCTAATGATCAACTATACTTTTATAATGTTGAGGAGTATATATCTTGTCCTTTTCCTTAAATTTTATTTTTAATTAAAGTCGGTGCTTCTTATTCTAGTTATATTAAAAATATATTTTCCCTTCTAAATGTATAGCATAGAATCCATTTTAATTCTAACCCAAAACAATAAAAATCAGATTGATAGTTGATGCAATAAAATTCTGTAAAAAGTGATACAACTCTATATTTAAAAATAATTTTACTATAGATTCTCAATTTTTTTCATTTGTAGTAACAAAATATTAATATATTTTTTCATGTGCAGAGTGATGTTGGAACTATAATAGAACACGAAAATTTGGTTCGGATGAATAAAAAGGTAGTTATTGCCAGAGTCATAGCAAATACTTTTGTTGACTGCATAATTGTACCTTCTAAAGGTATAGCAAGCCGTAACACCATTAAACTAAAAGAGGTTAGTCCAATTGATTATTAAGATTATTTTTATGTAAAAGACTCAAATATTATTAAATGTTTTTACCATAACATAGCTTGTCTATATATTTTATGAATATTATTAGAGTTAAAAATTAAAAGAAGATGCATAATATAACATAATATGAAAAACTAAATAAAAAGATACGATTCTTATAGTTAAAGATTGTAAGAGGATGTTTTTTATATGCAGAGGTCAAATTGTTTAGTTATTTTTTTATGGACTCAAATAATAGAATGAAGATGAGGCAAGCGATCCCTATGAACTTAATCACAAATATTATGACATGTTACATGGATGGAAAACTGAAAGAAGACAACGTCAAAATGGAAAATGTGAAATGGTAAGGATAAGTTCTTTTACTATTCTAAAAAATATAACTATTATAATAAACCAAAGTACTCATTTTTTCTTCCCAAGATTTGATGAAAAATTCAAGACTGGATTCGAGATTAGTGTGAAAAATTAAGTCGAAAAAATTTCTCGACTTGACTTTAACGTGAAAAAATACGAATTAATTTTTTCAAAGAGAGCCAAAAATGGTGGGGTTTCCACACCCCTTCAGCGATGCAGAGAGGACACAGATCCATACTTGTCTTTTTTGAAAATCTACGAAAATTAAGAATTTCACGAAAAAGTGGACAAATCACTAGTGCACATCGCGCACTAGTACACGAGGGCATTATTTTTTTCATTAATTCAGGAAGGACAATTTAATCCTTCCCAATATATTTTAATATCCCTAGGTCAATTTTTAAATATATTCTCGTACAAAAGGGTTTTAAACCCAAAACTATTCTAAGTCTTTTATTTTTTTGCAAGTCAAAGAGAAGAAGAGGAGAGAAAGAGTAAGGATTTCAAGAGCTTTTCAAATTCCTTGAAGAAATCTCCATTCCCAGGTATGTAAAGGCTACGCAAAAACATGGGATTGATCTTCTATGTGTCAGTGTAGAGTTAGGAGGAAAAAATAGATCTCAAGAAGTCTTGAGTTATGATTTCTTGAAAGTTCTTGAATAATTGCATTAAATTCTTGGATAATATCTTGAGTTCTTGAATATATACTTTAAGCTATATTTTCATATCCTATATCGATGATCCCCATGCCTAAAATTTACTGTATACTGACATATTCATGTGATGGTAATTAGACTCTTGTAAATTCTCTCTGTAAGGACTTGGATAATGAACTTATGGGGGGATGTTTGGAGTAATGATTGTCTAAATGTAATATGCATCTAAGCTTGAGTCCTGAGGAGGTGAGTATGTCGATGACTGTGATAACTGAAACTAATATTGATAGAGTGGAATGAATATATTTCCCTTGAATTTGGAAAGATAATCTTGCCCGTAGAAGTTGGGGGATGAGGATTCTTGATGAATTGATAGATTTATGAGCATATGGAGTCATAGGAGGAGTATTAGCACCAAAATAGGAGAGAGTGAGTCCTACTCATACTCATTTACTACATGACTAGCATAGGAGAGGATTGGACCGTGAAAGCAGATGTTTCCTTTGTCCTAAAAGAGGACTTGATATAATTTTTGATCCAGTGACAAACATGTCCTTTACCCCAGCAATGTACGAGATGGATGTGGAAATAAAATCTCTTTGTTATATCACTACCGGCTCATAGGTAGCAGTTGTTGGTTAAACAAACATGCAGATCGGCTTCATGATGATATAACTCTGATGTGATGTGAATGGCTGATGCTTGACAGCCAGTAAGGTGATAGACTCTTCTCCTTTAGACCTAAGGTGAGGTTGAGTGATTGATGGGTAATGGTTATACTATTTCCTTTTTCTTTATCTTGTTTTATATATAGTACATTCCACGTACTAATCATCTTTGACATTACATCATTTTATTATGCAAATACTATAGACCGAGGACTTTAGCAGCCCGATCATTGAGGTTCAAAGCTCTCCATTCCAGACAATGGTGAGTCCTCTCCTATATTTGGAGGATGCCAGTTTTCTTGATTTGATAGTCTTTTACTTGATGTTTGGTAGCCATAGTCTGTCATGGTACCGTGTAAGACTATAGTATAAGGGTTTCGTAGCTATAGATGTTGATGTTTATGTTAGGGGCGCTTTTCCCTCTTCCTTTCTTTAAATTGAGACTTTTAATATCTATTTTATTTCCTTATGATAGACTAATATTGATAGTATAAGCCCACAGATCATATGTCATTTATTTTATTATATTACTTTCTTCAGCTAATGAATAGATTGAACGATGGCAATAAGACAAGGTAGTCCGCTTGGGGACTAGCAATAGTACTCGAGTGCCACTCACGTCTAGGGTACCCTCCCGAGGTGTGACAAATATGGTATCAAAGCTCAGAGTTCAAGTGTCTACAGAATATATGAAGTCGTGTCTAGCAAAGTCTTGGTTATAGGCGTGTCGTGTACAATACTTCATAAACAAGAGGCTATAGGACATTAGGAAATGTTACCCTTCTTCAATGACCTGATATCATGTTATAATGTTAACTTGTGAAATCCTGCTTTTAACTCATGCTTTTTACGCTTACAGAAAATTCTACCCAAAACAACTATCGCTCAGAGAGACGCCCGAGCTCTTGTTGTTGAGAACACCTAACCAGAAGCTCCAATTTAGACTGAGGCAAGGAGACAAGGATGCCCCGCTAGGGCTACTGATGTCCCTCAGGCTCCCTCTGCTCATCCCTAGCCATCTACCACTACTGAGGTAGAATTCGAAGGCGCTATTACCATGTTAACTTAATTGGTAGTCTCCCAAGGAAATAGCCATGGTTCTTAGGCTCTTTGCTCTAGCTCATTGGTGCCCTTAGCTGCAACCTAGCTCAGGGACTTTTTGAGGATAAACCCTCCTATGTATACGAAGTTGAAACTAAAGGAGGACCCACAACACTTTGTTGATGAGATGTACAAATTTTTGAGGGCAATGTATGCGACTGAGATTGATAGAGTTGAGCTTGCATCCTACCAGTTGAAGGACATGGCTAAGCTGTGGTACACTCAGTGTGAAGGGAGTAAAGGGGAAGATGTGGAGCCTGTAGCATGGGAGGAGTTTGAAGCCGCCTTGCTTGATCACTTCTTTCCTTAAGATTTAAGGGAGGCAAAGGAGGAGGTGTTTATGAATCTGAAATGGGGAGGGATGATTGTGAAGGAGTATGGCATTAAGTTTGTTAAACTGTCAAGGTATGCTCCATAGATTGTGAAGGACATGATGATGAGGATGAGAAAGTTTATGTCTGGCTTGGCTAGACATGTATAGAAGGAGTGTAAGGCTACCTTGCTGATTCCTTGTATAAACATCTCCTGACTTATGTTGTATGCCTAACAGATAGTGGAGGACAAGAAAAGGGATAGAGAAGAGCATTTGAGTAGAAAGGTGAATTCAGTGGGACATAAGCTAGCCCACAGAGATGACATAGAGGTGACAAATCTTATTTTCAGAAAAGATCATCACATCCCCCATATTCAATAAGTGAGCCTATGCAACCAACCAGGTATGATAAAAAATCTCAGGGTAGTCAGAATTTCAAGACCCCGAGTGCCCAATCTCAGGTCAGTGTGATCAGTGTACAAAGGGAAAGCAACCTTGCAGCAAATATTGTAATATTCTTCTGGGTGAGTGACGTGTAGGCAAGGATGTATGTTATGCTTATGGTCAAGTTGGTTATTTCACCTACGAATGATTCAATAGGAGGCGAGTTGAAGGGAGTGACAGAGCTTAGTCTTCGACAATACCTCCAACAGGTAATCAGTAGAGGGGTACTACTACTACGATTACAGGAGGAGGGACAAACCATCTTCATTCTATGGGTAACCATCAGGAGCAGGAGGTTACACAAGATGTTGTCATAGGTATGCTTTGTGTCTTTACTTATGATTGTTAGGTCTTGCTTGATCTGGGTGTCACATTGTCATTTGTGACCCCTTATGTGGCAAAAAAGTTTTCTATTCTTTCAGAGTGTTTGCTTGAGCCCTTTTCTATCTGTACTCCTACTGGTGAGTCTATCCTACCTAAGAGGGTTTACAGGGATTGTGTGGTGTCTATTTATCATAGAGACCCTTTAGCTGATTAGATATAGTTGGAGATGGTTGATTTTGATGTAATAATGGGAATTGATTGGCTTTATGCTTGTTTAGCTTCTATCGACTATAGAACACAGATTATTAAGTTCTAATTTCCCAGTGAGCCTATCTTAGAGTGGAAAGGGAGTCTGTGGCCCCTAAGGGTAAATTTATATCCTATGTTAGAGCTAGAATATTGGTATCCAATGGTTGTATTTACCACATTGTGCGAGTGAAGCCCGATGATAATGAGTCTCCTAATCTTGAGTCAGTCCGAATAATGAATAAGTTTCCTGAGGTCTTTATTGACGATCTTCCTAGAGGCCCTCTTCATAGGGAGATTGACTTTGGGATTGACGTTCTTCCTAAGACTAAACCTATCTCAATTCCACCCTATAGGTTGGCCCCCTTAGAGTTGAAGGAATTGAAAGACCTATTAGAGAAAGGTTTCATAAGACCTACTGTCTCACCATGTGGTGCTTTTGTCCTATTCGGGCATAAGAAATATGGGTCATTAAGAATGTGCATAGACTACCGACAGTTGAACAAGGTGACCATAAAGAATATGTATCCTTTTCCCAGAATAGATGATCTTTTTGACCACCTTTAGGGTGCTACTTGTTTCTCCAAGATAGATCTTCGAGCAGGTTGCCATCAGTTGAAGGTAAGGAAAAGTGACATTCCTAAGACAACCTTTAGGACACGGTATGGCCATTTTGAGTTTGTGGTCATGTCCTTCTGGTTTACAAATGCACCCAGCTTTCATAGATTTGATGAACAGGGTATTCAAGGGATATCATGATATGTTCATGATTGTATTTATTAATGGCATTTGATCTATTATAGGACTGAGTAAGAGCATGCTAATCACCTTAAAGTGGTTTTGCAAATACTCAAAGATCATGAGTTGTATGCAAAATTCTCCAAGTGTGAGTTTTGGCTCAAGTCAGTGGCTTTGTTGGGCCATGTTATTTTGGTAGATGGTATTCGGGTTGATACGCAGAAGATTTATATGGTTAATAACTGGCCAAGGACTACTTTTCTAACATAAAAATAAGACGTTTCTTGGTTTTTGCTGGGTATTATCGCAGATTTGTGAAGGCTTCTCTTCTCTGTTAGCCCCATTGACAAAGCTGACTCAGAAGAAGGCTAAGGTTTAGTGGTCAACGGCATATAAGAAGAGCTTTTTTCAGGAATTGAAGACTAGATTGTCTACAACACCAGTGTTGACCTTGCTAGATAGGATGGGTGACATCGTGATATATTGTGATGCATCTAGAGTTGGATTGGGATATGTTCTTATGCAGAGAGGGAAGGTGATAGCTTATGCTTCTATATAGCTTAAGATTTATGAGAAGAATTATCCGAATCATGATCTCTAGTTGGTAGCAATGGCGTTCAGCCTTAAAATCTTGCGTCACTATTTGTATGGTATGCATGTGGACGTGCTCACCAACCACAAGAGCTTATAGTACATGTTCAACTATAAAGAACTCAACATGCGGCAAAGGAGATGGATAGAGTTGCTCAAGGATTATGATATGAGCATTCTCTATCACCTAGGTAAGGCTAACATTGTTGTTGATGCTCTTAGCAGGATATCTATGGATAACACTATCCATGTAGGGGAGGGGAAGAGAGAATTAGCCATGGAGGTTCATAGATTGGCTCAATTGGGAGTTCAACTTGAGGAGAACACCGAAGGAAGGGTCAATGTTCAGAAAGGGTCTGCTTTATCATTAGTGTTAGAGGTGAAGGAAAAGCAAGGCCAAGAACCTATCTTACTCCAATTAAAGGAAGCAGTGCACAAGCAGAAAGTGATGGTTCTCTCCAAAGGGGGAGATAGGGTATTGAGATTTCAAGGGAGATTGTGTGTATACAAAGTTAATAGTGTTCTACATAGAATCATGTCCAAAGCTCATAGCATGAGATATTCCATTCATCCTTTCTACACCAAGATATACACGACTTGAGGGAAGTCTATTGGTGGAATGGGATGAAGAAAGACATTGCTGAATTTATTTCCAAGTGTCCCAATTGCCAACAAGTTAAGGTTGAACATCAGAAAACATGTGGGTTATCTCAGAACTTTGAAATTCTAGAGTGGAAATGGGAGGTGATCAACATTTGCTTAATTACCGGCTTACAAAGATCTAGAAAGAAGTATGATTCGATATGGGTAATTGTTGATAGGATGACTAAATCAGCCCATTTTTTTGGCGGTGAAGACAACTTATATAACCAAGATGTATGCCTGACTTTACATTCTAGAGATTATAAGGTTGCATAGGCTTCCCTTGTATATTAACTCAGACAGAAAAGCTCAATTCACCTCACAATTTTAGAGGTCTTTCCATAAGGGATTGGGTATGAAGGTAACTCTGAGTATCTCTTTTCACTTCATACAGATGGGTAGGCAGAGCGCACTATTCAGACTTTGCAGGATATATTGAGGTAATATGTTATTGACTTCAAAGGAAACTGGGATGATCGCTTACTATTGATTGATTTCGCATATAATAATAGGTATCATGCTAGCATTAAGATGGCCCCATTGAGGTATTTTACAGAAGGAGATGTAGATCCCCAATTTGCTGGTTCGAGGTGGGTGAAGTTGAGTTGATTAGGCCTTACCTCGTACACCAGTCTATGGAGAAAGTAAAAGTTATCAGGGAAAGGTTGAAGTTAGACGAAAGTTGTCAAAAATCTTATACGAATGTGAGAAGAAGAGACTTGGAGTACAAGGTAGATGATTGGGTGTACTTGAAGGTGTCACCCATGAAGGCTGTCATGAGATTTGGTAAGAAGGGAAGCTGAGTACCAGTTATAACGGGCTATACCAGGTTGTAAGAAGTATTGATAAGGTTGGGTATGAGTTAGACTTGCCTTCTGAGCTAGATGGAGTTCATCTAGTGTTTCACGTATCTATGCTGAAGAAGAGTTTGGCGGATCCAGCTTTAACGATTCTTGTGGAGAGTACGGGTGTAAAGGATAGTTTATCATACAAAGAAATTCTAGTTTAGATCCTTGATTGATAGGTTTGTAAGATGAGAAACAAAGAGATAGCTTCCATTAAAGTCTTATGGCATAATCAATTTGTTGAGGAAGCTACGCGGGAAGCTGAGGAAATGATAAAACTCAAATACCCACCTTTATTCGTGCCAAATGACGATGATGTCGAAGGTAAATATTCCTACCCTTAGCTTTTTCTAATGATTCCTTTTATTCAATTAATGCCTTATTTGCCTCCATTCCCAAGTCTGAGATAGAGATAGATAAATCATGGATAGTGAGAGTTCTAATGTTCCCGACTGAAGAATTAGGTGATTCCTGAGGTTATTTGAGTTCCCCTTCGACCTTTACTCATCATTCGAGTACAAATGCTTCCAAGGGGAAGGTGATGCAACACCTCATAAAATTGCTAAAATGCCCCTAAAATGCATCATGAGCACAACGTATCTTCCCAAGCTCTGATGGAAAATCCAAGATCAGATTTGTGACAAGTGTGAAAAATTGAGTAGGAAAATAGTCTCAACTTGACTTTAATGCAAAAAATGCAAGTTAATTTATTCAAAGCGAGCCTAAAACAGTAGAGTTTCCATGATGTGGAGAGGACACAGAGGCACACTTGTCTTTTCCAAAAATTTTCGAAAATCGAGAATTTTTTGAAAAAGTGGAAAAAACACTAGTGTGCGTTGCACACTAGTGCACAAGGGCACTATATTTTTCATTAATTTAGGAAGGGTAATTTTTTCTTTCCTAATATATTTTAATATCCCCAGCTCGATTTTTAAATGTATTCTTGTACAAAAGGATTCTAAACCCAAAACTATTCTAAGTCTTTCATTTTTTCGAAAGTCAAAGAGGAGAAGAGGAGAGAAAGAGAGGATTTCAAGAGTTTTTCAAATTCCTTGAAGAATTCTCCATTCCTAGGCATGTAAAGGCTACCCAAAATATGAGACTAATCTTCCATATGCCAATATAGAGTTAGGAGGATGAAACAAATGTCTAGAAGTCTTGAGTTATGATTTTTTGACAGTTCTTGAATAATTGCATTAAATTCTTTGATACTATCTTGAGTTCTTGAATATATACTTTAAGCTATATTTTCATATCCTACTTTGATGATCATCATGCCTAAATTTTATTGTATACTTACATATTTATATGATGGTAATTAGACTTTTGTAAATTTATGTAAAGACTTGTGTAATGAAGTTGGGGGGACGTTTAGAGACTTGATTGTCTAACTGTAATGTGTGTTTGAGCTTAACCTGAGGTGAGTGTGTTGATGACTGTGATAGCTGAAATTAATATTGATAGTAGAATGAGTATATTGCCCTTGAAATTGGAAAGATAGTCTTGCTCGTAGAAGTTAGGGGATGAGGGTTCTTAATAAAATGCTAGATTTATTAGCATATGGAGTCCTGGGAGGAGTATTAGCACCTAAATGGGTGAGAGTAAGTCCCACTCGTATTAATTAACTATGTGGCCAATGTAGGAGAGGATTGAACAGTGAAAGTGAATGTTTCCTTTGTCCCAAAAGAGGACTTGACAGACTTTTGGATCCACTGGCACTCGACCTTTACCCCAGCAAGGTAGTGGATGAATGTGGAAATGATATCTCTTTGTTATATCACTACAGGCTCATAGGTAGTTGTTGTCAATTATGGAAAACTCCAAGATAAGTTTTATGATTATAAAACTCTGATGTGATATGAATGACTGATGCTTGATAGCTAGTGAGGTAATAGAGTCTTGTCCTTTATACCTGAGGTGAGGCTGAGTGTTTGATGGGTGATGGTTATACTATTTTCTTTTTCTTTAGTCCATTTTACATATATTATGTTCCACATACTAACACCCTATGGAGCTAGATCGCTTTATAATGCAAATACTATAGACCGAGGACTTCAGCAGCCCCGTCGTTGAGGTTCAGAGCTCTCCATTCTAGACAGTGGTGAGTCCTCCTATGCATTTGAAGGATGTCTATTTTCTTGATTTGATAGTCTTTTACTTGATGTTTGGTAGATACGGCCTATCATAGGCTCCAAAGACATAGATGTTGATGTTGATGTTGATGTCGGGCGTTCTTCTTCCTCTTCCTTTCTTTATATTAAGACTTTTGTTATCTATTTTATTTCTTTATGATAGACTGTTATTTATAGTATGAGACCACAAATTTGATATCATTTATTTTATTATGTTACTTTCTTCCGCTAATGAACGGATTGAACGATGACATTAAGACTAGGTGGTCCACTTAGGGACTAGCAATAGTCCTCGAGTGCCAGTCACATCTAAGGTACCCTTCCGGTGCATGATAATGTCATTCATGGACATATTATTGAAAAAGAGATTGTTGCATGCAAAAATATTGTCACTGATAAAGAAAATTATGAGCAAGATGATGACAATGAAAAAGTGAGTCATAGCCTGATAAAGAGGAAGTAGTTCCTATATGATTTTCACATTTTGAAGATCTCTACGCACACCTTTATACATTCTATATGTTCACAAGAATTTTTTAAATAGTACGCTTGCACCTTTTATTGTTATGTTTGTTTGTAATTTATAGAACATCAATATTGTTTCTTTATTTATTAAGTCAAGTTTAGATCTTATTTATTAGACAATTGATTAGTTTCATCTTGATAACAGATGTATTTCTATAAATGTCTATGTCACTTAGAACACATGTCTTTCTATTTATTGTATGATGACATTCAATATTCCTATTAGAAGGACCAATTACCACTTTATATTAATGCAAGTAAATTTTGTATTTTTAAAATACTCATAACTTGTCACAACCCGATTTCTCAGGCCATGATGGCACTTACCATAACCTGTTAATAGACAAGCTAAGCCATAACCCAAAACTGTAAGTAATAGGTATTTGGGGGAGACTAATAGAGGCTAAGAAAATACCAATAATAGAAGGATGGAAACAAAAGCTAACTAAAAATATATAAATATAAATATACAGGAAATCCTGCAAGAACCCAAAAACCACTAGTATAGTGTTGCTTGATCATGCTCAAATTACACCTTTCAATTAAGTTATAAGCAATTGTTGTTTCAAATATAGAACCTAACAATAGTTAGGGTCGATCCCACAAGTAATATAACATAGACTTTGGGTAATTAAAGCAATTTCAATGAATTAATCAACTTATTCCCAAAAATGGGAGATTAATGTTGTAAAAAACAACAACTAAAACCTATACTACGAAAAATTTGAAAGCAAGTTTTATTGATTGAGTAAGAGAAATAATTAGGATATTATGTTCCCCATGCATTCTTTATGAAGTGTAACCTAGTAATTTCTAACCTTTACTAGTGTATGGCCTGCTAAATTGGTAAGTTATGTTTACCTAATTCCTTGGGCCAACAACTAGGTATGCAACTTACGCTGTCTATAAGTCACATTACCAACCCTTACCTTGGTCCCAGTAAAACCATCCCTTGGGCCGTTCAAGTTGGTTAGATGAGAGTACTTACATTAAATCATGTTATTTATCCCTTATTCTATTTGTTATCCACTTGGGCCACTGAGTAAGAATAAGGCAAGTTCTAAAGTGTGCAACTGTTAAAAATTATGCCCACTAACTCTAGGCATTCTTTTATGGATAAGTTTATGGGTCGTGAGCTAAATGTCGACCCATTCTGTTAATTGTGGCTTCAACTTCAAAAATTATGCCCACCACGAGACTAGGACCAGAAAACTCATCCTATGGCTCGTGCATCAAACCACGGCCCATAGGTGATCTCATACATCACTAAAGCTGTTAAATTGCAATCTTCACATAAACCTCCTGAATCCTGTATTTCTGTAAAACCAACATAAAAACACATCAAACATACTAATATAATATTGAGAACATACAATAATCTATGTTTAAGAAATTAAAAGTGTAGTATTTATGCAGCACGTCATAGCTCTTTGTAGGCGATTTCTAGGTTCTATGTAGTTTGTGATTATGTTATTGCTATTTTACTAGTATTGCCATGTTTAGTTATTATGTACAGGTACCTTTTTTTTGGCTTGCCTATAGGTAGTGTATCACTGGCATCATCATGACCTGAAATTTCGAGTCATGATAGGGCACTATGTTTGCAAGCATATCCTTGAAAAAATTAAGACCAATGAGATTTCACAAATCCAACAAAACATACAATGAACAAAGTGATACAATCACGGAGTATATTTCTAATGACATCCTAAATCCTCCGAAAGATGCGTCATGGACGTCTCAATATTCATCCACAGGACTTTAGTAGATGTTAGCTCTATATAAGTGAGTTTATTAAACCAGGTGCTCTCATACTAACTCATCGCGACCCAATATCTCAAGTCATGTTGGCACCTACCATGTACCACTAATAAGTAAGCCAGGTTGTAACTCCAAACCACTAGTAATGGGTTTGAGAGCAGAAAACTAGCTAAAAATCATAATTTGCAGAAACTAATAAATGAGAAGGATCTAATAATGAATATATAAATATATATATATGTACAACAAAAGAATCTCTCCTAAAATAAAAGAGCTACTAAAACAATAGAAATATCCCATAACTGGGTCACGACACACAAGGTAAGTAAGCTCTTTTGTTTTAGAAAATCTCTAAAAACCTTGAGTCATGAATACAAGAGCATCTAAAAAGGTAATGAAGGGTAAATAAAACAACCTCAAAAGAAAATACAATATTGTATCATAATATTTGATACATAGCGTGAGAGATAAGAAAATATAAAGAGGGTCCAAAGATCCATGGGACTCGAAATATGAGCTTCACAGTTAAGATGTGGATGGTATCAATAATACTTGGTTGAAATGATCAACTATCATTGTTAGGACCCGTAACTGAATTTAAACCCTGAAAGTCCTTAATTGGTTTGATTTAATAACGTTTGGGACCGAATGCAACATTTCTTCTAAGTTTTGGCCTTAAGAATAAAAATGGATGTGGGGTTAAGGTGTGTCTGAGTTTTTGATTGGCACAAGTGGATCATGTGTGCCTATAAATATACATGTATATCTCTTGTGCAAGATCAACACACTTGACACTTAGCAAAAAAAAAAAACTTGTTGAACACAAAAATACCCTCTCGGGTTAGCTACAGTAGTTTCCAAGAAATTCAATTTTTTTTGTGTTTTTGATTATTTGATGCTTCAAGCTCGATATATTGTAGTCCCTAAGTAGCGTGATGGCGTTGGTTCGCCAAGAAAACGCGTAGCATGCCAGTTACGAAAGTTTTAGGTGTAATAAAGGCTTGGAAGGTATGTTAATTTTTATCTTTGTTTATGTTAATTAAAGGATATTAAGGTGTTAGGAATGTGTTAAAATGAAGGTAAAATACGAAAATGGGATTGGTTGTTAACAGAATTACGAATTTTGAGTTGTGGTCGAATTCCGAATGGAATTTGTATATGGTTGTATAATGAATTATTGTCCTATATTTGTGTTTATTTGGCATGAAAATAGTATTTATGGGGTAAGAGAAGTAGTAGAAAATAATTCAAATAATTATGTGAACGTTGGCTTAAATTGGAGGCTCGTCGAGGGTATTATGTTGCGTTTTAGCGTTAGGGGTTTCTGTTGGGCGTTGGGGTGATGTTATGGTTTTTGGAGACTATTGGAAGGTGTGAATATGATGAATATGATTTTGATTCATTGCTGCCCTATTTTGTTAATTTCGTCACAATAGCGTTTTGTGACGTTTTGATGTAGTAATGGTATTTGGAAAGGTTTATGGATGTTATGGGCTATTGTTGTTGCTGCTGACTGATTATTTGAGTCGAGTTAAATTCTTGAGGTAGTGTATTTTAAGGGGAAATGCTGCCAAAATTTTTATAAATTTAGAACGACAGGTTAGAGATTAAGGTTCGATACGAATATTAACTATTGGCATTGTTGTAATTATGTAGACGTTGAACGTTCGGAAGTTTAAGGTTGGATGGACTTTACGTCGGAACTATTTGTAAAGTGAGTTTGAGGTATGTAAAGATTTCCTACTCTTTGGCATGAATTCGTAAGCTTATTCGACGTTATACGTTTCAAAAGTTCCTTTCCTGTCCAAATTGAGTTTGAAAATAATATACGTTCATGTTTGGCCAATTTTATGATAAATTTATTCCTTCTTCCACTATTGAGTTTTGAACCCATAAATAGTGTTCGTTTGACTGGAATTAGAGAATTGGAAAGCTTTAAGTCATTTTGTTTCGAAATTACCTCTAAATGTGATTTTAAGCTGTTTTGGCAACATTTCGTAAAAGAATAATTACTTGATTTAAGAAGTGAACATTTTGTATATTTTCAAGTGTTTGAGATTAGTTTTTATGCATATGATTCTCACGACTCTGTTCGTGCCCGTTTGGTCTCTTTCACCGATTCTCGAGCCCATATATTTCATGCGCATATATGATTATATGTATATATATTCTGAGGTTGGCTGGATACGACAGGTCGGTTTACCCATGGACCAGCTTTGCTTAGCAGAGACATAAGGAGCTGGGATAGGATGGCATCAGGACATGTGAGTGCTGGGCCAAGTTCGCCCCAGCTCACGGGATTGCGTGGCACCATCGCCTCGGCTCCATAAACGTGCATGCTGACCATTATGCTTTATAATGCGTGGATGCTTGGCACCATCGCCCTGGTTCACGTAGATCATTTGAGGGTTTGTGTTGGAGATTTCGGAGATTTGAAACTTCTAGTGTTATGTTGTGGTATGGCGCTCGTTTAGAGATCGCCATCGTTCCCGTCCGATATGCATTATTTTGATGTTTGAAAAAGAATAAATATTTTTATGTTGACCTACAGGTTTGACTTCTATATTTTCTTATTTGGATTGTTGTTTTCACTCATATTTCAGGCTTTCCGCTTTACATATTGGTACGTATTTCGTACTGACCCCCTCCTTTCGGGGGCTGCTTTCATGCCCTTAGGTACAGACGAATAGGTTAGAGGGTCGTCTTGTTATGACCTCCGTCTACTGTTGAAGTGCTCCCTTGCATCAGGAGAAGATCATTTGGTATATGCTTGTACATGCTACTTTTGTATTTTGCATATATATATATATATATATATATATATATATTCGATGGTATGACGGGGCCCTATCCCGTCGTGTCGTCCGATTTATGTACATAGAGGTTTGTGGATATATGTGGGTGTTAGAAACTATGTTGGTATGATCTCGTTTGTATGATGTGTTTGTTAGGCGGTTCTGTCGCCGTGGTGACCTTGTCGGCCCGCATATGTATATATGTATATCTGTTCTTATGGCAATGTTTGGTACTATTGGGTTCGCTGTTTGCAGGTGGGGTTGGTTAGAAAAACAAAGGAAACTCTGTTGAAATTTTGTGAAATCCCTTAGCTGTCGTAAATGGAGATTCGGTATAAGTGTATATCTGGGTGCCCTATCGGCACCATTCACGGCCCCTGGTTTGGGTCGTGACAGAAGTGGTATCAGAGCGGTTAGTCCATGGAGTGTCCACAGACCGTGTCTAGTAGAGTCTTATTTTTTGGTGTATCGTGCACCACATCTATAAATAGGAGGCTACGGGACATTAGGATGATACTTTTCCTTCTGATCTTAGATCGTGCGTTAGAACGATGTGAATAGGGTGATTTTCCCCCACTGATAAAACTAATTTGTGTTTCAGATATGCAGTCAAGAAAGCAACCAGCCGGCCGTAGAGGGATTCCTGCAGTAGAGGATGGGGCCCAATGCAGTCGGGGTACTACCTGGGCTCGTCATCAGCCAGAGCCAGAGACTGTTCTCCCGACAGCAAGTTCGGTTACCCACTAGCTCCATAGGGCCGGGCATCAGAACCTCCGACTCCCTAGCCAGGTGCTGACATCGGGGAACTATGGGAGGCGGTACAGTTATTGACCTAGATTAAGGCCCGCCAGACCCACAGACAGGAAGCGGGGAGTAGTCAAGCCGCCCGTCGACATAGTTCTCAGGCCCGTGATTTCTTGGCTTGTAGACCACCAGAGTTCTTTAGGTCCAAACCTTCGGAAGATCCTCAAGAGTTCATGAGGCAGATGTAGGGGGCATTGAGGGCGATTGAGGCCTCAGAAATAGAATTGGTGGAGTTGGCATCTTATAGATTACATGATGGTGCGACAAACTGGTATGAATCATGGCTACTGTCTCGAGGTACAAGTTCCCAACCTGCGTTTTGGGGAGAGTTTACTGAAGTCTTTTTGGCTCACTTTTTACCTCCCGAGATCAGACGCACCATGTAGGATAGATTTTTGATGTTGCGGCATCAGGGCCGGTTGATTCGAGAGTATAGCTTGGAATTTGATTCTTTGGCTCAGTATGCACCGACACATGTTTCCAGAATGATGAATCGCATGCATTGATATATTGTTGGTCTAGATACGTATTATGTTGATAGTTGCTTGGTATTGGTTGCCCAACTTGGGATGGATATTGCTCGTATTCAGGTATGCCCAGGGGATGGAGGATCGTCGTCGTAGGCGCCAGGTGGATAGGACAGATGATAGAGGGCTACCAAAAAGGGCTAGGTCATTCAATTTAGGAGTGGATTTTTGAGGCAGGCAGTTCCGTACACAACTGAGTGGGCCTCCTCCTCCTCGACCGGTGCAAAGCACACCTCCGCAGACCTCTGGTAGGAGACCAACTACCTCTAGTCAGTTAGGGGTTAGACCGGGTTCTGGCAATCAGCAGGGTTTTATTATACCCCAGTGTTCTTTGTGTGGGAAACATCATCCGGGGGAATGCTTTCGTGCTACAGGTGCATCTTTTCTTTGTGGTCGCCCAGGCGACCATGTGTGTAATTGTCCCAACAGAGCTTGTGCAGAAGGATCCTCCCAGACTTTTGGAGCAAGCAGGACTTCCTCTTCTGCTTCAGTGGCTATGAATCCCGTGGGATGAGGTGCTCAAGCAGTGGTAGGTCATGGCAGAGGTTGCGGTGGAGCTTCTGGTTCTAACGGTCCTGCTAATCGTATTTATGCCCTATCTAGCCGATAGGACCAGGAGACATCGCCTAATATGATTACAGGTACATTATTTATTTATTCTCAGGCTATGTATGCATTGATTGATCCTGGCTCTACTTGGACATATATTTCTGCATTGGTTGCATGCACAATTGACATAGAGTCTGAACCAATAGAGCCTTGCGAGGTTGGGACACTGGTAGGTGAATAGGTTATAGTTAGCAGGGTTTATAGAAACTGTTCGGTATTTGTTCTCGATTGTCGTACTTTGACTGATTTAATAGAGCTGGATATGATGGATTTTAATGTAATTATGGGCATGGATTGGCTGGCTTCTTGCTATGCTAAGGTTGACTGTCAAAAGAAGCTAGTTCAATTTTAGTTTCCAGGAGAATTGATTGTAGAATGGTCCGGTAATATCGCAATGCCTAGGGGTAAGTTTATTTCATACCTCAAGGCTAGCAAGATGATCAGAAAGGGGTGTCTTTATCACTTGGTATGAGTGCATGATATGAATGTCAAGCCTCCAGCTCTCCAGTCCATTCCCGTGGTTAGCGAATTTCTGGACGTATTTTTGGATGAGCTTCCCGAACTTCCTCGAGAGCGAGAGGTGGAATTTGCTATAGATTTATTGCCCAGCACTCAGCCTATCTCGATCCCTCTGTACAGAATAGTGCCAACCAAGCTAAAAGAATTTAAGGAGCAGCTTAAGGAATTTTGGAGAAAGGCTTTATTCGGCCTAGCACCTCTCCCTGGGGAGCTCTAGTATTATTCGTAAGAAAGAAGGATGGGTCATTTCGTATGTGTATTGACTATCGTCAGCTGAATAAGGTAACCATTAAGAATAAATATCCCCTCCCCAGGATTGGCAACGTATTTGATCAGTTGCAGGTAGCTAGGTGCTTCTCAAAAATTGACTTGCGGTCAAGATATCACCAGGTTCGGGTACGGGAAGAAGATATTCCCAAAACAACATTCAGAACTCGCTACAGGCATTATGAATTCAGAGTTATGTCCTTTGGCCTAACAAATTCCCCTGCGGTGTTTATGGATCTTATGAATAGAGTGTTTAAGCCATTCCTGGATGAGTTTGTGATTGTATTTATTGATGACATCCTAGTTTATTCTTGATCCGAGGAGAGCCATGCAGACCACCTGAGAATTGTTCTTGGCGCTCTTCGTCATCAAAAGTTGTATGCAAAATTTTCAAAATCTGAGTTTTGGTTGTCTTTGCTAGCGTTCTTGGGCCATGTCATAGGAGCTGATGACGTTCGAGTAGATTCTCAGAAAATTGAGGCTGTGAAGAATTGGCCTAGGCCCACAACGCCGATGGAGGTGCGTACTTTTCTTAGGCTAGCTAGGTATTATAGGAGGTTTGTAGAGAACTCTGCTTCCCTTGCAGCACTTTTGACAAAGTTGACACAAAAAGGGGCGAAGTTCCAGTGGTCCGATGCCTGTGAGCGCAGTTTTCAGACCTTGAAGGAGAGGTTGACTACAACTCTAGTTCTTACCTTGCCTAATGGTCCGGACGGGTATGCAGTTTACTATGACGCTTCCCATGTGTGTTTGGGATGTGTACTAATGCAGCGTGGCAAAGTAATAGCTTATGCTTACCGTCAACTTAAGAAGCACGAGCAAAACTACCCTACCTATGATTTCGAGTTAGCTGAGGTTATCCACGCTTTAACAATGTGGATACATTATTTTTATGGTGTTCATGTAGACATTTTTACTGACCACAAGAGTCTCCAGTATATCTTTAAGCAGAAGGAACTGAACTTGCGGTAGTGGCGGTGGTTATAATTACTAAAGGACTATGATATCAATATTTTCTACCATCCGGGGAAGGCCAATGTCGTAGCAGATGCGCTTAGTCGCAAGTCCATGGGCAGTTTCGCTGATTCGGCCCTGGAGAAAAAAGAGGTACATCGGGATGTCCAACAGTTAGCTAGTTTTGGAGTTCGAGTGGCTGATTCTAGTAGCACTGGAGTTACTATCCGAGGCATAGCCGAACCTTCTATTGTAGTCGAGATTAAGCAAAGGCAATATGAAGATCCTAACCTAGTTCG